>VZRO01002556.1:91486-135382 GCA_013397915.1 Daphoenositta chrysoptera
CCCCCCATTTAATAATGATAGATTCTAAATCATCTGTATGATTTGGGGTGGGGATCCACATGTATCTATCAAGTGCAAGGTCTCCCAGATAAAAGTATTTTAAAACTGTTCTTGAAAACAAAATCAGACTTCTACATTATTACACGTTAGGATATACTGATTATATTGTCACGGTAAAGATTGTGTTTTCCATTGCATTAAAAGCAGTGATTCAAGGTCCTTATTTATGTATGAAGAGCACGTTCTTCCGATAATGATGATATTTGATTTTAAAAAAACTGCTAAGGATGCACTTGCTGCTGAATCTCTTAATTATATTGACCTAACATTTACTTTTAAATAAGAACTTTAAGAGATTTTTCCATCTGTCAGACTTCTTTTTTTTAAGTTGTTTTTGAGATGTTTTACTAGTGGCGAGAGATGCAGTTCTTTAATGTCTCTTCACAATTAAAGCTAATGGAAATATCACATTTGTGCTTAATGTAAAGTAGTAGCTTTAAATAATTAACTCTCTTTGGATGTTTTGTAGATGATAGATATGGGTCTCTTCTGCCTAAAAAGTTGCTTCAAAGTTGCTATAAAAGGAAAATAAGAAACTTTTGAAAGATGTTCTAAGACTAGGGAACACATTTCAGCAAGAATTCTCCCTATAATAACCCAAGAGTCTTATTTTTCAAAGAAATCTCATTTTTTTAAAAGGACTCTTGACAACAGTAGGTGATGGGGAACTCTTAGATTTTCAAAAGCTATCTAGTAGTTAATCCTCCAGTTCTTGTTGGCTTTTCTTTGTGGTGTGTCTCTCATTCTCTTGGGTCTCTCTACATCATTCTTATGCTAAGCAAAGAACAGGAGAAAGAGATCAAAGAATAAGAACCAAGAAACTAAATTGATTATGTAACCTGGAGTTTGAAAACTTGTTAACTGAAAGATTTCTATTTTTTTTAAAGTTTTATTTCATTAGCTCTTCCGCTGAGTATATTTTTATTTCCTTTACATTTCTAGCATTGTGATACCTAGGGGTAAACTCAATAGAATTGTTACATCGTTTAATATAATAGGATGTGACATGATGCAACTTGATCTAGTGCCTGAAAATAGCAAGATACAATGCATTGCAGAAGGGCTTTGAAAATTCTGAGCACTGCAGGTAGAAAATAGCCAATTTGAAATCTGGCACGTGCATATCTTCCTTTTTACTCTCTAATTATGCCATAAACAAGCCTAATTCACTATAGCACTTTGAAGTAGTTGGCAATTATTCTTTTCAGACTAAAACATTACCTTAGGCAGCAAGAACATCGCTTCTTCATACATCAACATGTTATTCTGTTAATGTGCTTATTATTGTACCATTTTGATTGACAATGCTAATTATGATTGTTCTTGAACTTAATGTGATTTTTCTGGCTGACAGTGACCATTTAATAAATGGGAACAACTTTTCACTACAAGAGCTATAAGTGTTTAAAAGGGAACGGCTTTTCTTTTTCAAAGAATCCAAACTTTACTTCTCTGGAACAAAGTCTTATCTCATTGTACTTTTAATGGCATTCTGGGAGGGTGTGGTTATCCTCAAATAATCACACTGGTTGGAAATTAAAGGCAGTCTGTTCATAAATGACAAGCAAGAAAATGGAAAAGTTCATAAATAACAAGTCAAGGGACAAGGTTAGGACTTTTTTTTTTCTGGAATCTGTTAATTGAAATCTGAGAAACCCTGTTGTAGTTTAATTTTAAAGTTGTATGTCTGAAAGTTGGGATAATTCATGCATAATTGCATCTTTTTATTCTGTTGAATAAGACTGTTCACCATTAAAAAAAAAAAAGGGAGCAGCTGATAATCAAACCCACCTACAAACAAAACTATAGAGCATCTGTAGAATCAGTATAGACAAGTCATATTTTTGCAAGAGAAGGATTCAGCTGTGTGAACAGATTTTTTGCTGCTATTCATAATGCTGAATTTGTGCCTAGCCCATTGTTGAGAAATTCGCCATTGATGTTTGTATTAATGATTTGACGATGGCAGATTAAATTATGGCATTTGACCTTTGTGAGGGCAGGAAGGGTCCTCTGGAGTTAGGTTGTGCTCTTTGAAATCAGAGAGATACTGCCCTAATTAAACACACAGGAAGTATCTTTCCAATCTCATTTAGCATTATTATTTCGGTGTCCCCCTTAACCCACAGCATAATTAATTAGCATTAGGAGCCATATGCTCACATTGTGTGTGCAGTCCTCTGAACAATGCCTGTGTTTCTGTAGGGTTTAGCAGTGCTCTCTCCTATCCAGGGGTCTGGAGTGGGACACGGAGGGGATGCTCTCGGAGGGGTGCATCTTTCTGCCAGGGGAAAATTAGTTTGGGGGAAGTAGTAACAATGAGAAATGCAGTTACAGCCCTTTGTGGATAAGAAATGTCAGCAGACTCTGCCCCTCTGCTCCAGTTTGGTGAGATTCCACCCAGAGTGCTGTGTCCAGCCTTGGAGTCCTCAGCACAGCAAGGACATGGACCTTTTGAAGTGAGTCCAGAGGAGGCCACCAAGGGGATCAGAGGGATGGAGCAGCTCTGCTGAGAGGAAAGGCTGAGAGAACTGGGATTGTTCAGCCTGGAAAAGAGAAGGCTTTGGGATGACCTCATTGTGGCCTTCCAGTACCTAAAGGAAGCCCACAGGAAAGAGACTATTTAAAAGGGCCTGGAGTGACAGGACGATGGGGAATGGCTTCAAACTGAGTAGGTTTAGATTAGATATTAGGAAGAAATTCTTCCTTGTGAGGATGGTGAGGCACTGGCACAGGATGCACAGAGAAGCTGTGACTGCCCCATCTCTGGAAGTGTCCAAGGCCAGGATGGATGGGAATCTGAGCAACCTGGTGTGGTGGAAAATGTCCCTGTCCATGGCAGGGGATTGGAACAAGATGATATTGAAGGTCCCTTCCAACCCAGGCAATTCTATGATTCTATGATTGGCAGGGTACAGGAAGAATAAATGGAAAAAAAAATAGCTGCAATCTTTTATGGATCGGCAAGACAGACTGGTGTTGATCTTGTATTGGAAAGACAAAGCTGAGAAAGAAGTTTTTTGTCAGAAATCATCACTGTAAGGTTAGTGGGAGTTTGAGGACAGAAGGAAATGATATGAGTATAGAGAAGATGAAAAATATGCTGTTCAGCTAAAAAATAGTGCAGGAGCTGCAGCCCCATGATCACAAAGACACTGAGAACTTCAGGCTGCTGGAGATCTGAGTAGTGCCCCAGCAGGGTCCTCCTCTCAGCATTGATTACAAAAAGAGGTTTGGGCTACCAGGGTCCTAATTTAGACCTCTCATGCAAATGTTGAAACCTGCCAGGGGTTTGGGGTGGAGTCTTGCTATTTCTGGTTTCATTCCATCTTTGTGCAATACAGCAACAGTCTGGGTTGCTAAACTGTGATTACTGTTGTAAGTATAAATAATAATAACGGTTCCTGCTGTCATTTAAGATATATTGCAAACAATCTAAGGGTTTCAGTTTCTCCTTGATAGGAAAATGTGCACCATAAAGTAATACTGTTCATAGGAATAGAAAAGAAAATATATTAAAAAAAATTATCTATGTTTAAAATAAATTATGCTGTACCTCAGCAAATTTTCTGAATAACTGCAGAAGCAAGATACCTGGGACACTTGTGGGATAATTTTTGGCTTTCCTTTATTACAAATTTTCAGTTTCATACTGGCTATCAGTGCTAAATAAATGCACTGCCATTAGGTCTTGGTGTGTTAATTATTAGCTGCATTTATTGCTACTGATATTTTCAAATTTGATTGTGAGTGAGGATTTCTGGGACAGATGATGTGTGATATCAGCTAATGATACCTAGCTCCAGAGGAATTAAGGATGTCCAGGTCTCACCTGGTGAAAACCTTCTCTTTGCTTTGACTTGCCTAAATTCCCTGCTTGTATTTGTGCCCGGGTCACATTTGGTTGCTCTGTGCTGCTGCTGCCCCTGAGCACAGCCCTGGTGGCTCAAGCAGGAGCACATCCCAGCCTGGTCCAGCTCATTGTCCTCAGCATTGCTGGGCTGGAAGGGAAGGCAGGGATGGAGTGGGACAGCGTCACCTTCCTGGTGTCACAGCATCCCCCCGAAACTTCGAGGGTCACAGACCCACCTTCTTCTCTTACCTTTCAACACACAAGTTTAGCATCAAGGCTTTGCATTCCTGTGGGCTTTTAAGCAGTATTCACTTAAGTATGTATTTATTCTCAGACCTATAGTGAAGCCAAATATCCTATGTATCACTATACCTAAGTGCATTAGGTTGCATTTTAGAATATTTCAAATGCTTGAATTCATCTCCTTCTCTCAGAAAAGGAAAGAAAGGAAAGTAAAATAAAGGTTAAAGGCCTAGGCAAAGATATGTAGGATTACACTGTGTGTGCAATTTTGCTACTATTTATAAAAAAGTAAATGTAATCTTTGATACATGACAATTTTTAATACCACAAAAATTCTCTGATATCCCCCCCCAAAGTCTTTATATATAAATGTCTTTATATGTATACATAAATCTGTGATAAATGCACCATGTAATATTTTTTCTGCTATAATTAGAATATAGAGATGTTTTGAAATTCCTCTAAATTCAAATAAAATCCCTCTTGGTTTGGTTAGAACAGTTGACACATGACAACAGTTTATCTGATATATCAAATACATGTCTGCTCCAAACTGCATTTTATGATATTTCAGTTGTGGACTATCATTTAAAGGTCTAAAGGGAGATGAAAGGGTCCAAGCACTGTGTAGTGATTTCCACCTTTGGATTTTTAGGGGCCTGTCAGAAGTCATGTACTCTTCTACCCTGCTATTTTGGAAAAGGTGATGGAAAACACAAATTTATTAGGGAGGGGAGACATAGGGAAACCCACAGGTGCACATTAATCTATNGTTAAACATTGTCCAGTTCCACCCCCTGCCATTGTGGGGTGGAACCACTGTGCCAGGTCACTCCAAGACCTGTCCAACCTGGCTGTGGACACTTCCAGGAATGGAGCAGCCACACCTTCTCTGGGCAGGCTGTGCCAGGGCCTCCCCACCCTCACAGGAAAAAAAAAATTTCCTATTAATTTTTTTTATGGTAAACCTGGCTTCTTTTGTATTATTATGTAAGATTTTTTAATTTGTACCAAAGCAAACCCTAAAATGGAAACATCTATTAACTACCACTGAAATCAGTATTTTTATGTTATTTTCTTGGGAACGGTTGAACCTGCACCAGTTACACTCTTTCTCATGTGGCTGGTATTTCAAACAAGAACATCTACTCACAATTAACCAAAAGTGCTATGAAGGATGATTCTAAAAGTCCCTTCTTGCCTTAAAATCTATTCATTGGAATAATCAGCACATGGGCCCTTATAAGCCTTTAGGATTGCTGCAGCAATTTACATACTTAAAAAATGCTGATAGTATGTACTGTAGTGTGAAGATGCCAAAGACTTAGATTAACCATTTTAAAAGGTTTTGCATTGTTTGAACGCTGCAAGCTGCTCTAAGTATTCCTGAAATTAGGGCACTCTGCTGTGTAGGATAAGGTGGCAACATCATTATATCTCAGGCTCTGGGCTGAACTAAAGCACGTATCCTAAAACAGGTCACCTCCAGCAGTGAATATAAACTAACTCTTAAATTGTTCATTATAGAGCTGACAGTCTGATTTGCGTTTATCGTGCACTTGTTAATCTGTGTCCTTAAATGAAAGCCGTGGATGGCTTTGGGTAAAATGCTTTGCAGCTAATGGCAGGGATTGATTTCTAAAAGTCCTCCTCTTAAATCATGGGTTCAGCTACAAACTGCCCAAGTCTTTAGCTCAGTTTGCATCTCAGCTGCTTGTTTGTAAACTGCCCATTCTTCTTTCACATGTTGTGAGAATGAAACCTTAAGGGACTAAAAGTTGTGCAGGTACTTCAATGATAAAAGCTATATAAATATGTAGATAGATTAACATATGGAGGAAAATGACATCTGCTCTGACAGTGATAGGAGTTAAGAGCCAAAATCTGACAAGGTTTTTGTGCTTATTAAAGTATTTCTACCATTACCTTACTGCAAGCCTACAGGAAACATCTGCTTATAGTTTGCATTTTTATTCAGCTTACATAATTCTCTGTTTTCTGAAGCAGCCATGTGGTAGTTATTTTATTTACATATAGGTTAAGCAGACTTGGCATCTGGAAGTCTTATAGGTACAGCATAAGACTTTGTTCATTTTATCTCAGACTGGTATGCAGCGTGCTCTACAATAATGTGTGGGTTTGTTGTGTTTTTTGGGGTTTTCTCCCCCACCATGGAAAGTGGTATCATCATTTTGAAAACTCAGCCATGTCATTTTACAGTGCTGTCCATACTCCGTTGTACAATAATAATCTCTTGTAAAGAACTATTGCTAATGCTGACAAATTAGCAGAATGCCATATTGCATCTATAAATTCTGCTTGACGGGGATATTGATCCCAAGGTTTCTGCTTATTTTACTTGTGCTTACTTCAGAAAGAAGAAGCCTGGGGATTTGCCTGGGATTTGCCTAGGGTTGCCTAACTGTTCCCTCGTATTTGAACCGAGAAATGCTCTTCTTCACAGAAAACAGGGGTTTTAAGGGGTTTTTATGCTTCATGAAGAGCACTGGAACAGAGACTGAAATCTCCTCTCGAGTATGAGACTGTCTAGAGTGGTCTGACAGCTCAAGTAGGTTCCTCCTGGATCCCACGTGTGGCTGTGTCAGGAACTGTGCCAAGCCCTGGCTCTGACAAATGGTGCAAGGGAACATGTTCTCAGTGTAAGACCAACACCTCAGATAGATTCTGGACTTCAGAGTCACTGAGGATCCATCAAAGAGGAAGTTTAACAGGATGTTTAACTGCATCAAGAAACTCTGTGGAGCTCTTATCTATTCAGGAGTAGTCCATGGATGAGATGTAGTCCAGTTATCTGTTGCAGTTCATTTTGTGAACTGTATTAATCATAAACTTAATTTTGGCTTGTAATTTAATGATCTGATTTGCTCTAGATTATTGGGGTTTGAAGGCCAAGTCAGATGCCATTTGAAAGCAGTTTCCCTTGATTTGCAATTGGATTTCTAAACTGACCTGCAACCTTGCTGACATATAATGTTAATGAACCACACACGGCTTGCATATAGAAAAGTGCAAATATAGAGATTTTCACAATTTTGCTAGAATAAGGTTCTTATCTTTAATTCTTTTTGACATTTAACTTTGACGCATCTCGCGTGTGACTACCTTTGGGGGAAATTACATCTCTTAATTTATAAATATCTCTAGTCACGTAGCATCTCTCATTTGAGAAACTGATAAAATATCAGAGGAACAAGTAGACAACTGAACCAATGCAATACTGAGAAATGTCCCCTGTATTTTCGTAGTCCTGTGCCAACTGTTAGAGGTACATGGCACTGGGTGTCTGTCATTTGATGTCATTACAGTGAAGAAAGGTATTTTAGTGAAGAAACACTGTAAGATTAAAACATTTAACTACTCTCTCTACTTTACAGAAATGCATTTAATAAACAGTTGCTTAAAAAAAGATAAAAATAAATGTCCCTCATGGGTAGCACAGGATCAATTATGAAATCAAAGAATTAGTCAATGAGCTATAAAAGGAACAGAGGCTATTGAGGAATATGTGTTAGAATTCAGAGTTACTGCATGTAGTCACAATGTATATGCAAATTCTCTAAGTATATAAGGAATTATGGCAAATCTAGTAATTGTTTCCTATCATTCCTAAAGTCTATTTTTGTGCTTTTTAAAATTACTTAAAGTTGCAGAAGATGTATTTAAAAAACCCCACCCTCTGCCAGCTGCACAAAGAGGTCAGAAATAGTATATAATTATTGCTGAGCTAATTACTGGGTGCTAACATACATATAGACATACAGTATTCAACTCAGACATTATCACAATAGTGGACAATTAGGGCAAATTCAGTGACAGATAAAATGCAAATAGAATTTTTAAACCTAGTACTCTACTGGATTTTTAATTTTTTAATAATCTTAGAATAATTGTCACTTCTATCTTTAGCCTTACAGATGCAATCTAAAAGGGTGGCGAAATCAGAATTACAGTTGCAAATTTGGTTTGGAAGACTATGCCTAAACTCAAAACTAATTGTAAAAATAGTTTTTAGACACAGACAATGTGTTTTCTTCTAATGTTTATAATTTTTTTGTGAAACACAGAGGTGAGGATTAGAAAGAAGCTATTCTTTGGAGAATGTTCTGCAGTTTAATTCCCGACTTCAATCTATCTTCTTGAATTACCAATTTTGGTAAAATATGGAATCCTTTGAAATATGTCTTTTTATATTTTGTAGAAATAGATTAATTTCAGAATTATTTATTTTTATGTTGAAATATCTTAAGCTGTAGGAGGGATAGATGAGAAGATAACATAATTAGAAGAAATCTATGGCAACAGTCTGTGCACTTCACAGAGCTTAAGGATATGATGTCCCTTCTCAAACTTTAAAAATGTACTGTATCAACACAGCAATGGTATGAAAAGTCAATAGTCTGACTTCCCTTCTTATTTATGAATGCTGTTAAAAAAATGTTAGGACAATGGAAAAATAATTGTTCTGTGCATATTTAGATATGGGTTTCTGATGGCTTCATGTTCCAAAGGAACAAGAAAATGGAGTCTCAGCTTTGGGGTTTTGATGCAGGGGGTGCATGGCCAAATTCTATTAAAGTTTGAAAAATTACAGCTCTACAGATATATTCCATTTGGGGATTAATTACACATATTGGAGTCTCCTTAGAGCTCTAAAAGTCAAAGAACTCACAGGCAGCTAAAATCACTTGAAAACTATTTACATGGTGTGTGTATATTAAGGAGACAGAAATTATTTTAATTTTCATTTGTAAAGAAGAAGCAGAAAAGTCAGAAAAAATTAAAGTTGAGGTTATGTTTAAAAGCTGAAGATAAGCAAGGACAGAATTTGTTTCCTCAGGACATACCTGTACATGTATTAAAGAATAAGAACCTTAGAGGAACCTATTTAAGGAGCCCTTTGATGGCATCCAAAGACCCCAGCTCCTTCCCAACACTTGATTTCCCCTTGGTTTACAAATCGCAAGCAATACGTCTTCAAAGTCTTCTACAAACTTCTGTTTGTTTCTTCAAAGTTTATGATTTATTTTTCACTCAATACAGTGGATGTGATTTATTGCCTGTTTCACAGAGGGAATGAGACTTAAATTGCTAAAGGCAGATGTGGGCAAAGCTGGGAGTAAGCGTGTGACGATTGATTTCAGGGATAGAGGGAAGTTTTATGGGGGCCGTGTCTGATAAGGCTAACTCTACTTGGACAAGAAAAACCTCTTCTTTTCAATATGAGCTCAGAAGGATGGACTTTGAATTGTACAATTAGCAGTGAAAATGACACTCTGAGTTCTAAGCTGAAGGTTCTGAGATTGATCTAAGTTCCATGGAAGTTAGTGAGTGTATGCCACTTGCTTTCGTAGATTTCATGGGGTTTTCAAGGCAGTCAACCAGAACAATTGTTTGGGGCTCTTAGGAAAAGGGGGAAGGAGAGATTGACAAAACAGAATAAATAGGTGAAAATTGTCCAGCCTCTCAGAGGAAAAGCAGGGCTTGCCTCTGCCTAAATCTGAGATCAACCAATTGCCTGTAAGACTGTTCCCATTAAATGCTCATGCAGGTAGGACCTGATGATTTTGACTGAACAGAAGCTCTGGAAGAGTCGCAGCTCAGCATTTGTGACTTTTTACCAGTATTCACAATACAGCTTAAAAGGGAGAAGTGTGTTGGCATGGTATTGCAGGGTCCAGTGCCGAGTCACAGAATCCTTTGCATCCCACTGCACAAAGGAGAGCTGGTACAGATGTCAGGATTCAGCTCGCAGCATAAAATCACTCCTTGATGCACAGGCAAAGGTCTGCTCGTGTCAGCACCCTGGGTTTGCCTGGGCTTTGGCTGATGGCTCTCAGGGCTGGCATGCTCAGGCTTTGGGTTTAGCCTCGGCCTCTGGTACTCTGCAGCAGGCTTGTAGTGAAAATGCACTTCTCAGGTACAAGAATGATGCTTTTAGCCATTTGTGCTGTTCCTGTTAAGACCCTGCCTCCCTCACCTGAAGGTAATTTTTTTCCTGTTAGGTGTGTCTGTAGTGAGCTGTTTGAAGCCAGAGGAACTGGCTCTGCATTGGGCAGAATTTTCCATGCTGAGGGAAAGAGCAGAATTATTAGCTGTTAAACATATAGGCAATGACCTTATTAAAATCGGTGTACCAGGAAAAGCTACTGAAGTGCACTGCCTTATTCATACAATTTAGGTGCCGTAATGAAATATGTATATGTATGCAAATTCCCAGTTGCTTCACTCGACCCTGAGCAAGGTGGGGAGAGCAGAGGTTTGACACACACTGTTGTGTGTGCAAATGCAAGCACACTTGTTTGAACACCTGGGCCTTGGAGAACTTGTTCTGCCTCCTTGGGTGATGGTCTGCTGCTGTGCTGGCTTGTCTTTGGAAGCTGCTCTGCCTTACAGTGCCATGATAAATTACAGCCCTTGCTGATTATCTGCTGTCATCTGGCCCCTGGTCACCGGAGTGAAACCAATGAAAGATCACATTTCTTCCTACTGTGCTGCTATAACACATTCCCACGATGCTGTAGGCAAAAACCTTATTATAAATTGTTTTATTCAGTCATGCTTATAATGCCACCTCTACTGAGCCTGCAGCACAGGACATCCAGGTAGAGAGGAATAACCCAACTCTAATTTTGCTCCACGTATTCGATCCTCTAACAGCAACAAAAGTTTTTTGCCTCTTTGTTTGATTTGCTATTATTTTTGTTTAACCAGGCACTGGTTTTGTGCAGCTTGTCTGAAAGCCACTTTCAGTCAAAGGTTTATGTAGTTGTTTAGTAATGCTAATTGTTTGAAGGGAAATTCATTCTTACGTGCTGAATGAGAATGGAAGGCAGTTAACTATAATGACAAAAGCCATCATAGAAAGAGATTATGCTTTTATTACAAAACCATGCTTGGAGTGTGGCCTCGGACCAACGTGGGATACTCTGACAATGGTGTGGCAGGGTGGGGTTGGGGATAAGCTTATCTCAGAATGACTTACATATAAATTTTTTTCTCAATTCATGAATAATTAGTTATATTTGCTAACATCAGACTGAACAGATTGAGGCTAGGATTACAGCCTTGTTAAGTTTTTTTGTCTTGCCAATCAGCACTGCTGATAATGATTTCTGTAGGCCAGATGAAGCCCTCATTTATACCCAACTCCACCGTGTGCACCCTCTGGCCTCGGTTTTAGGCCAGCGGGGTCAGCCCTGGCATTGGAATGTATGTAGCTCATACATGGAATTTGTTTGTTCCTCTGGTGTGGGCTNAGGGTCAGCCCTGGCGTTGGAA
This sequence comes from Daphoenositta chrysoptera, assembly GCA_013397915.1. Taxonomy (NCBI): domain Eukaryota; kingdom Metazoa; phylum Chordata; class Aves; order Passeriformes; genus Daphoenositta; species Daphoenositta chrysoptera. The sequence goes on from VZRO01002556.1 coordinate 102,942, forward strand.
TGTCATTATCAAGCAGTGCCTGATGTATGAGCTACATTCCATGTAGCTCATACATGGAACTTGTTTGTTCCTCTGGTGTGGGCTCTGCGGTGCTAATAGAAGTAAAAAAATTAAGATCATTGACTGAATGACTGAATTCAGGATTGTCAGTGGTGGTTGTGGCAGGTGAGGTGTCTTGCAGTAGCTGTGTCTGATGTTTCATCTGTAAGCATTTGACCCTGTCCTGCTGCCTGGTGCATGAGCTCCCTGCCTGACAGGCTGTCTCCCAAAAAATCCAAGATTGGACCCAACATAAGCAGGTACCCTGGATTGTCAGGCAGTTTGGGTTTGGCTCTGGCTCCTACTGTAACACACCAATTAATCAGCAATTGGTTGTTCACTGTTGTAAACAAAAATAGTTTGAATACATAAATTGCAATTGTGCGATTATTTTAAATGCAACAGCAGATACCTGCTTAGCAGGAGTCTGTGCAGTGCTTATCTCAGTATTTCAGACAAATGCTGATTATACAACACTTGCTGTCTCTCAAAAACACAGATCCTTAGAGTTAGAGAAACTCTCGCATTTTCCTTTATATCCAGAAAATCTGCCAATATTAGCTATGTTTTAATAAGAACCAGAAAAAAATACTCTCTTTTTTTAAACTTCTCAAAAGCGCCAGACATTTGCACTGTGATTCTTGGGGTTGTCCTGTGCAGGACCAGGAGTTGGACTGGGATGATCCTTGTGGGTCCCTTCCAAATCAGGATACTCCAGGATTCTACTATGGAAGCAGGTGTGTTACAGTTGCTATTTTTTGCTGCATAGACATTTATTCTTGACTTGAATGTGGTGAGCAAACAACCCAGTGAAAACTGCCAAACTTACTTCCTTCTTTTGCAAATAAATTGCAAGTCTGGGGCTCCACAGAAAAATAATTCCGGTATTAATAGCTGCAGTGTAGCGTTTTGGCATGGCTTTCACACTGACACAGTGCACCCTTGTCTGGTAATTATTGGTATTTTTCATTTTTTGCATGGAATCCCAGCTGACTAATGAGTTTCTTCACTAGAGCCCTGCAGAAGTCATAGGTAGAGTTGTGGAGTCCCTGCTACACCTTATGTCTTGAATGTGTCCTCAGGGAAAATTCAATACACCAAAAAGGAAAAGCAAGGTAATATCTTTAATAACTGCAATTAGTCAGAGTTTCATTGTTTCAAGTCACCTGAAATGTGACACCTTCAGCAGCACTGGAGGCATCCTGAGTGTAAAACCAACTGGATCAATATATGTTCAGAGAAAGCAGATGTATGTCTTGTCACTGGCAGTATTTCCTGAATTTTCTCTGTTATATCTTGGTCCTCCTTTCTTTCTGAACTGAAATTTCAGATCCTGTGTAATTCCATTTTCCAACAGAACTTGTCTCCTTCCTACATCTTTATTATATGGAGATACCAAATATTCTATGACTTAGCTTGTCTTCTCCATGTTTAATTTCTGTCGATTACATCCAGAGACATTTGATTGACTGGTGTTAGTCGATTCTTCCTAATGGGACTACTGGGTATTGCAGTGCCAAGGCGCTTCAAAAATTCATTGGAAGCTGGAGGAGAGGACCAGATCAGTACTTTGTGGCTTCAAAGCTGTGCATAGTGAAATTTAAAGTGAATACATCTAAAAATACTCCTAAAGAAGTCAATAAACTGGAAAACACACAAAATATTTGAAGGTCTCAGATTTAAAGATCTATTTAATAAGTGAAATGTGAGCTGGACATATATTTTCCTGTGAATGATAACCTGAATTTGTTTATTGACAAATCAGAGCCTTTAAGTGTCATGGAAGGTGGGTTATGATTCCCATATGTATAAAGTGGTACTTTCAGCTTTTCAGCTTTGCTCTCTCTTCATCACGGCGGTTAGAAATAGGCTTGCAAAAAAACCCTAAAAAAACAAAAAATTGGTATGATAGTTGAAAGTATTTTATTAAGTATTTTCAAAGTATAACTACTGGTCTACTTACAGTTTGTGAAAATAAATCCTGGCATCTTTTCTAGCTGCAAGTTGCTTTGGCCTCAATTAATCTCTTTCCCCCCCTCCTGTTGGACAGGTATCTTGTGCCAATTTTTTGTTCCAGATATTTTCATAGTTGTGTTTTGGATAAATGCTCTATTTCTTCGTAGGAAATGGAGCAAAATTGAATATAATAAGATAACATATATTAGGGTTTTTCAATACGAGAAAAGAGGTAAATAAGACAAGAACTTCTTGCTTTTTCCATTTCCCCTTTGTCAAAACCAGAAATGTATTTTCAGTCTGTAGCACAAAACACAGTAAACTGTCTCATTAGTGGTTTTACCTCCAGTTGTGATTTATGACTTCATATAGTATTTTTCTTATCAAAGCAGCTCCTTGGGTAACAGGACGTGTATGTTGTTTAACAATTTGTGTTATTTTTAAATAAATAATATTTATTGCAAATTGTTACATATAATTATATATACATATATCTTAGTATAATGAGTTTAATTGTATGTAAAGTTTGTTAAACATAGACAACATTTTTTGATAGATCATGTTTAGCAATTACATTTCAAAGTAACAGTATAGGATCTTGTCAGTGCTGAAAGAATTTAGAATCGTTGTGTTTAATATAGTGGATAAGATGTTCGAAGTTAATAATCCTATTAAAAATATTAATAAATCTAAAAGTTGGCTTTTTCCCATTGTTTACCAAATATATAAGGAGTTTTTGGTTGCCTACAAGCTCCATCAAGCAAATTTGTACTTTTTGAACTGAAACTCTGCATGATTAAAACTGAAATAAGTGATAAATTCAAAGTGAATTATTATGATTCCTATTACACTTAAATGTAAACGTCCTAAAAATCCTGATGTGTGCAGAATATTATGAAATAAATTTCATGTACTTCTTCATTCTATATAATATAATTTACAGAGTATCAGGCCTTAGACCTCTAAACATAAACAAAAAATAACCCTCAGTATAGAAATGTGAATCTTGGGCTTATTGTCCTTGTTTTATTGATGCATTTCTTTTACTGCACTTAAGCAGTTATTATTGTGTATTGCTATACATCGAGCTTTCATGTTGTCTTATGCCAGAAACAAAGCTACCAGTTAATTATGAAGAGAGACCCAACCTTTTGTGGGTCTTTATCACCAGCAAAAACCAAAATGGTGTTTGGGGACTGGCATGCAGTGACTGTCAGAACTTCATCTTGTTTGGTTATATTTGTGAAGGGGGAATAGAAATGGTTTTTCACAATACCTGCAATGGAAGTGCAGACTGTGCTCTGGGCAAGCACTGGTTTCTTAATCCCTAGAAATCACGTGAATTGGAAGGAATTTCAAATACGTTTTTGATTTAAGAAGGCTCTGTATTTATTTGGCATTGTACTATGTTACAAGCATCCTAAAATGTTGCTTCCATTGGAGTCCGTGGCTAACAGAAATCCCCAGGAGGTTTCCACAGATATTTAGAATGCCCTAAGCTGAAAGTATTTAAAATCAAAACAATTTTCATGCCTAAAAAGGACTGAATTAATTATGGCTCACAGCGCCTTGGGCTTCTGTATATGGTGAGGGAGACAGCAGAAAAGTATTCTTTATGCCTTCAATGAAGGATATGATATTTCCATCTTGTAGTGTTTGGTGTTGATTATAGTCCTATTGCAAAATTCATTTAGTCATGGGCATTTTCATGCTGCCAAATGCTGGCTGTTTGAGATCTTTGGGATGATGGAGAAGGAGAGAGGTAGGGAAAAATAAAATATTGGTAAGTTCTTAAGGGGAGGGGATGGACATTTCAACTTCTATCTCCATTCCTTCTCGTCTTAGTCGTGACTGTCTAAACAGTCATTTCTATGTATTTCTGAAAGCTCCTAAATTTTTAGTTTTGATAGTCCAGTGTTCTGAAATTGGAAGGATGAAGGCTGCAAATCTTTCCGAGCTTCTCCAAGTGTTAAGACAATTCTATAATTATAAAGTGCCAGGATATACAATAAAAAATGCGTGTGGTGGGTTTGATCAAAGTGTTATTTTTTGCAGTTACTGGAGGATCTTGAGGAAGTCCATAACCTTTCCTGTAGTGAAATGGAGTCTGGATGGCAAATAAAAGGGCCCAAGCAACACGTCAGTCAAGGCTTCTGCCTGTGCCTCCTACAGTCTGAAAGCAGCAGAGCTCTCCAAAATATAACCCTTAAAAGACCATGTTGCTCAGGGCTCTGATATTCAAGCTTCTGTGAAATTGTTGTTGCTTTTTATTCAAGCCTGAGGGTTTTAACCAAGTGCTTATACCAGTAGTCTTTTGTGCCAGACAGGGATTAGTAAAAAGAAGGAAAATCTGGAAAGGAAGGGTGACCAGATAGCTGGTTATACCCACTACAGATTAAACCAGCTTGGACATATTTTTTCCTGAGTGCCTCACTGGTGGTTTGTTATTTAGGTTGCTGGTGTATACTGCCTCTGATTAAACATCCTACAATTCTATTAATTAAAAAGAACCTCTGTATTCATTAATGTTGTAGGCATTTATAAACATAACTTCAGCTTAATCGTAGCTGCTGCCCTTTGGCTTCATGAGCAGAATGAGGGAGAGAATGTACAACTGGTAATTCATCTTGAGTGCTGCGGGCTTTTCTCTTGACTTCATCTCATAAACACTAAATTAGAACTGGATATACTTAAGGTGAAGGCAGCAAGGACAACTGTGAGTATGGGAATCTTTGGTCTGAGAAATTACTTTTTTCACTGGAGTAAGTTGTATGAAGGGCATGCTGGAAAACCATAATATGAGGAAAGGTGAAGAGGATTTTTTTTTTTTAAATGAGGAAACCCCTAAATTATCTCAATAAATTTATCAAATATATGTTTCAAAGAAATAAGAGGAAGTAATTAAATATGTGGAACTCACTGCTAGGACCTATAGGTCTGGAGCAAGGCATAAAATAATCAAAAAAGGAACTAGACAGTTATCAAGGGCATTTATCTGACATAGGATTGTTTTGCTTCTTGTAGTTCTCAGAGGAGTTTTAATAGTAATAGTAACAGACATGAAGGTGGACTTTAAACTGGTTACTTTTCTTTCAGTTTCCACTACTGCACATTCAAAGCATGAAATAGAATTACAAATCAGTCCTTCTACATCTCTAAAACACGATGTTGACTTAAAAATCACTATACTTGAAAGAAGAATAAATGTTGGGTTTCTTTTATTTGTCTTTCTGATGTTTCATCCTAAGAAGTTTGTATAATCTTTCTTAAAACTGTATCTTTCCTCTGGGGGCATTTCAACTCCAGAAAATTGAAACTCTTACAAACGTAGAAATGAGGACATTAAAAAACCCACTAAATTTCATAAGAAGGAACAGCACTTTTTCTACGTTTCCTTGAAGGTCTGCCTGCTCACTCCTAATATAATCCTAAGTGGATTCAATAATTTACCTTTTGTAAAATAACCCAGGAAACCTTTACCAGAGTGGAAGTCTGGGTGCTTCAGGCATTAGACTGTACCAAGCATGGCCATGACCAGCAGCCGTGGTGGTTTTCCTTATGCCCCTTGGTGGTCCTTCCCTTCTCCTGCCCTATCACCTGAGCTGCTACTCAGGCAGTGCCTGATCCTGCTGAGCTGCTAGAGGCTCATGTCAGAGCTGGCAGAAAGCTGACAGAAACTCATCATACCTTCCAAAAGCCACTACTTTCATTAATGCTGAGAATACGAGGTATCTGGGCTGGGTGTAATTCTTCTGCAGGATAGGGACTAAGGAGGTATTTTTAAGGATGCAGTTTTCCCCAAAGCAGCTGACTTGCTCATGGGTAGGGGTAGAAACAGGATAGTGTAATAAAATTTCAAGTGATTATAAGAGTTGAAGGCAAGACAGAGACTGAGGAAAGGGTGTGGAAGGTAAAAGTGACATTAGGCTGCAGAGAGGGCCAAGGTAATGATCTGTCAAAAATTCTGAAGTGTGACTGATATTGTCGCATGTTTTGGGCATTGAAGATGTTTGATTTTTGATCACAAAAGTTAATTTACTTAGTGGTACCTAAGGAGGGTGGGACTAGTGGTTGTTTAGTTTAAGTTTATCTTATTATCCAAATGTAAAAATTGTGAACTCCTACGTTTTTTGGTTCTTCAGCATGTCGTGTGGTGCTAGCAATCAAAACAAACACAAGTGTCTGCCTGCCTCGGTTCACTAACAGTTGGGAGAGAAATAGAAGAAATGGGGTTTTAATTATTAGCAATGAGACTGGTGATTAAGAATGGCTTGATAGAGAAACTTAACAGAAGCCACAGCTTAGTGACTCTATGTGATAGATAGTGACCTAATTTTTGGTCTCTAAGAGACATAAACATCATCCTTGATGTATCAGACTCAGCATCTGGTAAGCTGTCTTATAACTTTTAAAAATTAATGCACAGAGGGATGAAAAACTGTACATCAGCATGTGTTTGTTTTCCGTCTAAATGCAAATGTTACATCCTCTAACAAGCCCATAAATATATGGTAGAACTTAAAAATAAAAGATCTTTCATCATTGGTGTGGTGGTGGTGGAATCCCAATATTTCCTTATTATTTGTGATATTACATGCTGTTTGTTTAAAAAAAAAATCTCCAAACATATATGAGATGTTCGTTATTGTCTCCACCAGTCAAAATATCATTCTTTATTCAGATGAATAAGCAGGGCTTCAGATTTATTAATACCATCTTTTTAATGTTGCACTGAAAAGGGCATCATTACTGTGGTTGAAAATGTGATAACTTCAGGGAATTTGTGACCATGGTTGCTTTGTCATTCTAAAGACATTGATTTTTTTTTTTATTTATATAAATCAGCAGCACAAGGTTTGTGGCTCATTGATTTGAGTACTGCATGCTTATATGGAAACAACAAAATGCCAGACTGTAGATGAATTCTAGCTTTTGGGCACACTTAAGTAAGCACCGGGCATCTCAAGACTGAGCAGTCTGAATGTCAGGAATCTTTCTCAGAGTACTCTCCATGAAAATCAAAAATTTTGCACAGAAAGTCTTATGTTTGCTGATCCAGCTTCAGCATTCTTAAATACAAACATTTGGAGATGTAGGTAGTAGCTCTATTATTTCTGTGGCAGTAACACCTATGAAAGAAAAATTTGACTGCAGTCTATTACTTTGAAAATATGTGCACTTCTGAATGTCCCCTTTCTCTTTCCTTCCCTCTCCACCCTGTACTCCCGCCCCCTGGATTTTGGAGATCCTAAGGATAGGCAGTGTGAAAATATAAAATGCAGAGCTGCTCAGTGCAGCAAAAAGATTGCTGCTACTGCTAAAGATTTGTTCTTCCTGTTTGCTACTTTAAAAAAAAAAAAAAAAATTAAAAGGCATGCAGGGTTCTTCCCATGCAATAATTCAGAAATGCTGCCAGTAATCAGTGTGTTGAAGCTTGCATTTTAGTTTAAAATATGAAGTAAAGCCTTAAGAAAATGCAGTGAGAAGTCCTGAGCAGTGGCACAGTGCAGAGCAGGAAATCTCCTGCACACAATAGAGATTAAATGCTCCCTGTGCATACTGTATTCTGCTCAGCCCTCTGCGCTCGGAGCTGGGACCGTGGCAGTCGTTATCTCCAGCAGGTTCCTGGGTGATTTTCAAGCCCTGCACTACCTACCCAAGTGGCAGTGACACCAGCTTTCACTGAAGCCTTATTACTCTTAAAAGAGCAATTTGGTTGGTTGCACAGCTATTAGGATCAGACAGTCAAGCTTAAAGCTGTCAGTACAACTGCTTCTCATCTTTTTTCACAATCCTGACATCTTTTCTCTTTTCTGCTGGACACAAGCATTACTGTATTTATCATTTTCAATCAAGCTCACGCTGCAAGCTGAGGAATATATTCCCACAGAAACCAAAGTGAGGAGCAGAAATTATTTTATAGCTGCTGTAGTAGCAGCGGTGCTGGCTGCATGTTGTGTGGGAGAAATCGGATCAGTGAGAAATGTGGCTTTCCTCAGGGCTACATCATTGAAATATTACTTCAACGTCTGAGAAGAGCAAAGCTACTCCTTGCTCTAATTTTTCAATGATTAATCACTCTTCCCTAAGTAAACACAAAGTGGGGGAGAAGATGTGAGATTTTTTAATTTTTTTTTTTTTAAATATTTTTTTTAAAAACTTGTGGAAATGTTTTTATCATTGAAACTGGGGAAAATCACTATGCTTGAACTTCTTTTCATTTTGATGTTGCTCTTCTCTGGACCAACCCTGAGCAAGCTTAGCAGGACCAAAGGCAAACACTGGAAGGGGGGTAAGTGGAAAGGAAAAGTTTTGTAATGGATGTTTGGGTAAGATTCTAAAAAGCTGTATTAAAAGTAATCTAAGGAGAATACCTGTGCTATTTTGAGTGACTCAGATTTCAGGTTGCTGTGTGGGCTTGCAGTAGGATGCTAAAAAGAGAGCATGGAGTTTAATTTGTTTTCTTGTTAGTTTGCTTGGCTGACTCTGTGCAGGTATGTATTCCTTGCAGGAATTTTGCTTTGCGTTGTACCATTAGCAGAATAATGTTTAAGGCCTTGATGCAAATAAATGTATGCCATTTAGAAATCTAGTGGTTTTTTGACTGTGAGAATTCAGATTGTTCTTTTCATTATGGAGCCTCTGGGACTCTTTTGGCTTTATTGGAAGTGATGTTACCCCTGTCATAGGGGGCTACAGTGTTGGAGAAGAGGAGAGAAAAAAGCAAGAAGCCTATTTTGAGTGCAGAATTGTTAGTATATGTGGTAAAAATGACTAGACAGACATTTTTTTAGAGTACATGGATGTTGTGAAATGCACTGCCAGAAGCACTAATTGGCTGACTGGCTATGTCAGTGTTGATGTGTTAATAAAGATAAATTGCATTAACTTTATCGAAAAAAATGCTGTGTTGAGAAAACACTTATGATTTTTGAAGGCAGTAATCCATTTTCCTCTTCTGCTAAAAACTGCTGAGAAGATTTACCCTGTGTGTGCTGTGAGCAGTTCGCTAAATGTGCCTTTTCATAAAGTTCACTTTGTTTTGCTTCCTTGCATGACATTTGTTTATGGAAAACATGGGTTATTGAGGTCTCATAATCTAATATAGCTCAGTGAGGATAAATGGTATCTCATAAATATTTGGACTGAGGGACTGTGGATTGTAGATAGCTTGATATTTTCTCCCTGGTTGTTTCTCGATGTTGCTGATTGGAGGCACCCCCCAGGATTTTTTTACTTTTTTTTTTCCCCCCTTACAAGTGTTGCCACAGCATGGTGTGTTTATCACAGCTTTAATAGCACTTCCAGTTTTTCTCTGCTGTCAGTATTGTGATCTGAGGTTAAAGAGTAGCATCAACATTAAAAAGAAGTTTTAATAATTTATCACAACATCTCAGCAGGAGACTCCTCCCTCCCCCCTCGACATTTCCTTTTGTTGCATTTAATCTTCCACCTACTGTACCTTCAAGGGAAAAGTTGCAGCACATGCTTAACCTGGATTGTTAATGCAGCACATATATCTGAAAATTATTTCCTGGTCCTGTAAATCACATTATCACATGTATCTCACTGTGCTGCTGCTGGGTATCCTCACTGCAAATTACAAGCTGTTATTTACTCTGGGCAGCATGACCTCTTCTCAGAGGTATGTGACTTAGGAATATATGTCACTGTCAAGTTCCTGGGATTTAAAAAATGCTGTTAACTTTTTTTCCCTTTCTCCCATTTTCAATTAAATCTGGTAAATGAGAGCTGTATTGCTTTGGTCTCTTACCTACTCTCAGACAGAGGCAAAGAGCTGAATTTTTATCATGGGTAGAAAATAGCCTATGAACCTGACTGCAGAAAATGTCTTAATATGGGCTTTTGCTTTTCTTAGAAGAATTTTTTGCAGCTGAAACAAAACATAAGGAAGATACCTGTTTCAAGGAGGCTAAGAAGCAATTTGTCTTGTTTACTCGGAGCTCTGAATCAGCAAGAAACTCGGCATACCTGCTGCCCAGTGGTTTGTTTCATACGTGATATAACTGTGAGAGCTGTGTGACTCGAAGAGGATGCCTGCTTTCTGGGGAAAGCTCCAAGTTCAGGATCTGTCACAACACAGTTGTTGTAATGTCACATAGTCTGAGCCTTTCTGACCTCCAAAACAGAATGTGTGCACCTCCCCTTTCCATTAACCATTAAGGATCAGCTCCTGCTTATCTCTCAGTGATGCGAGTTGTTTGTGTTGGTGTGCACATGGAATTCACGGTGGGGCTTGGTGAGATGTCAGCACGCAAACTTCTCCACTGCAGCTCACTGGGAAGCCCATCCCAAAACAACAAGAGATTTTTTTTATTGTTATTTCTAAGACTAAGAGGTTCCAGAGAGCCAGAGACCTGCATAGCAACTTCCAGCTCTATTGTTCAGAGGGCAAGGATGAAGCTGGATATGTGCAGCTGGAAATGCATTGTATGGCTCAAAGTGTCACTTCTGCTGAAGTCAGTTTTGTGGTGGATAGCAACAGCTGATCTAGATCATCCTCTACCTTTTCCATACCACATTTTGTTTCAAAAGTGCTGCAAAGTATAGGCATCTTTGGAAAGTGTTGGTATCTGTGTAGGCCTTATGTCTGTGTAGGCCTTATTTCTGTGTAGGCCCTGGTCGTGACCAGTCCAAGTTAGTGAATCTGGAAAATTTTCTGCTACAATTAATAAAAACTTCATTGCTGAAGTTACAGGCTCTGAGAAGACGTTTTCTATGGCGTTGCTGTGTAATTCTGTATTTATGACAAAACCAGCTCTGTTACCTGTATTTTTCTTCTTGGAATTCGCAAAAGAAAAAAAAAAAATGGCCACCCACATACAACTAAAATTATGGACTTATGGGTAGAAAAGTGCTCCTGATTTAGTTGCTAAGTCAGGTGTCAGAGAGTGAAATGAGTCCTGTAAACGGGTCCAGAGAAACATAAAGATACCATTTTCTTTTCTAGCTGTTACTGAGTCTGCATGCCAGAAAACCTTTCTGAATGATTCATTGGAATGCAGTCTCTAAATGTGCTTTAAACTGGGATTTATAAACTAATGATCAAGATAAACTGGAGTCTAAAAGCAGTACCTGGAAATACAAATCAGCTGGAATTTCTTTTTCCTTTTAAGCTGAAATAACACACCATGGTTCAAGTTTATGAGAAGGATTTATAATACGAAGACCAAAAAACTAGGAAAAGAAGATTAAGTATTGTTTTGAGTTTATCTTAAATCAGAAAGCAGATTTTAGACATTGCTAAGGCCTATCCCCTTCTGAATTTCTTTCAACGGTGTTTTCACTTTGTCACATATCTTTGTCATACCTATGGAGAGTGGGGAAAAAAGGCTTGAATGTACCCAGCCAAATGTGGATATGTTTTGTGTCTGTCCAGTGGCAGCTGGGAGAATTTGTAGACTGTGAATTAAGTTGCCCATGTGTTTTTAACTGTGTGGAAGGCTGTGTGACAGAAAGGTTCGGGGAGAGAGGCCATTAGGACAGCCAGCAGTCTTGGGGGACATAAACCCCTTACTCATCTTGGAAACAACTTTTGTATTCCACAATGGGGGAAACTGTGCCCTCTCAGGCTGCTGGGCAGCTTTGAAGAGTCTGACTCTTTCCCTGGAGGTCTCTCTAACAGGATCTGGTCCTTTTTCCAGGTCAGCACCCACCCCAGCTGAGGGCTGGCAGACGGAGCCACTCTGTGATGGTCCTTGGGGTGACTGAGCCTCAGGAGGAGCACAGAGAGACTCTGCACACCCAGGGTGCCCTGGCACAAGAGTAATCTGCCAGCAGTGCTGGCAACACCTCCCAAGGTGAAAAAGACCTTCAGGACTGGGGACAGGAGTTGGAGATGAAAAGACTTAAAGAGCGAAAGCACCAGACCTAGGGCTGGGAAATTCAGGTTAAAGAATACCTTCTCCCCAAAGCCTAGTATGTTCACATCTCCTTTGTGCTTGACTGAAAGAATTTCCATTTTTAGAACTTAGACTGATTTGATTTACTTATGATCAAATTGGAGAAATAAAAATAAAATGCAACCACAGGGCATCACCCCACAGAACTAGATGAGGGTGGTGCCTGTCCTTACTGTCTACAGGGAAGTGAAGCAATAATCTCTTTAATGACTAAATCAAAGTTTATTATGCAAGTGATCCAGCCTTATATTTCAGTTCCAATTTCATCTCTATTGCAGTTTAATCATTTTTATGGCAAAAGGTACCAATGTTAGAAATCTTAAGTGTCTCTGGCAAGGTATTACTGGTGAGGGTGATACAAAGCTGTGTGCCTCACATTCAGTCTCCTACATGCTGATCAGCACATGTATTATTTAGGGTGCGTGTAGTACACCAACACTAGTTTAAATGTTAAATAAATGAAAGATAGGAGGCATTTACATGGACCCAGGTAGCCTGGGTTTCAGTGTGAGTTATTGTGAGGCATGAGGGGTCTGGTTGGATGTGGAGCTTTTGAGGTGGTGTGGTTGAGTTGCAGCACTTGTAGAGCACAGCCAGCTGTGCTGGGATGATTCACTGTTTACTTTATGTGATTTTAAGCATAACACTTCATACAGTCTGCCATTTATCTAATTTAAGTAATTTATTTTGTGTAATTTCAAGGATAAACTGCATGAAGTATTTTTTACCATGTTATCATGTTGTATGACTAACAATATTTCTTAAATCTTGAGAGATTAAATATGCTGCCATGCACTTTTACATTGGAAAAGCTTATGAAATGCTGACCAAAACTTTCAGACTCAGGGTCCTAAAAGTATTTCCCTATGTTTCATAGAAGCAACCTGATTCTGAGTAGTAAGAAATTCACAATTTTTTTAACTTCAGAGGAAGTTCGATATATTTGAGGAGGTGGCTTGTGCATAGCTAAGGATCTAAAAGTCTAATTTTAGAAACTGAGTACTGTAAGTGTGGATCTGCAATTTTAGTTTGACTGCAAGTATATAAAGCATATGACTACACACAGTATGTGATTTGATGTTCTAATCTAAGGATGTTCTAATAGTTTTGCTTTGAATATTCTTAAAAGGGAAAAGAGTATTTATTTGGCTAGAGAGTGACTGTGAAATTAACTGGGTTTTATTTAGTCATCTATTTTCTTTAAAGTGTAGGATTTATCCCCTATCCCAAAATGGCAAAAAAATTTTTGCACCCTCTTTTACACCACTTTCTTCAGAGTAAAATCTGAATTCAAAAGGACTCTGGGGATGCATGAATCTTCCTGCACTTATTTTGTTGGAATAAATGGAATATATGCTTGTCTATTTTTCATCCCTTTGAAGACATTTGAAATACTGTTTAGAAGTTTGGTAACCTGTATTCAGTCTCAAACAGGCAGAGACAATGGACATGGGAGCAATGGAAAACCAAGCTTCTGAGAGTTCTTCTCAGCTGCAAGGGAGGGAAAATGATGTGGCTTTTCCAGTCACAAGGGGAAAAAGGTGGGGGAAGTGTAACGTCTACTTAAGAGCAGACCAGTGCTGTCACAAAACTAAACAGAAGAGAATAAAACATAGGCTGGAAGAGTGTTTCCAGCCACCATTGAGGAGGGGCTGCCATCCTTTGGCAGATGGAATCAGCCTGAGCCAGGTTTTCAGTCTCCTTCAAATTCCGAGTCCTGTCTGCAGGACCTCCCTCCTCCTCCTCCACTGGTGCTCATGCTCGGGCACATCTGCTGGAACCCCTGCTCAGGGAGCTGATCCAGGTAGGAATTGGCCAGAAAAGAGAGGATGGCATTCATTTAGCTGATGTGATCCCTCATTTGCACACTCTTGGGTCAGGGGAGCTTGGTACAGAAGAGGGCCATGGCCACAAGCAAAGAGAAGAGATTGTGATTGTGGCTCGATTTAGGGTGGTTCAAGCTGACACATAACTTCACCCTGGAGCTCCAGACTATCCAGGAAAAAAAAATTTAATAAGGTGTCACCTTCCTTTGAATCCTATGTCCACATACTGTGCTTGGAGCATTGCTTGAAATGTTTGCTATCATATTAAAAAGTATGTTGATCAAACAGTTATAAACCAGAAGGAATATTTAAATAACTCTTCCTCCCCTATTCCTCTCCTTTGGTTATTTGCATATTTTTTTTTCAGTGTTGAACAGATTTTGGAACAACCATCAAGCATCATTGACATTAGAAAACCAGCAAGCACAAGCAAACCCCCTTTACTTTTGTCCACAAATGAAATGAACACGTGTACATTGCCTTTAGGTGTTGAAAGAGCACATATCAGATGTGCACTTTCAAACTGATGAACAAGCTTAAAGACATGCCAGAATGGCTGAGAAAATGTTATTTTGGCTTTCCCTTTCAACAAAATTTCAAAGAAAATGTTGTTCATCAGTTAAACATTATTGATTTTTTTACTTCAAAGCATGATCTAAGGAATACTCAGAGTACATTACTTCTTTCAAGAGCCATTACTAAATAACCTCATGAAAACTTCTTTCCTTAGTATGTTCAAAACTGGGGGGCAGGGATGTATGATGCTTTTATAGATTAGTTAGTTTTGGTAAATGTTGCTTGAACCAACAACAATGTAAAGCTCTTGTTTTAGAGCTTCTGTTCCATAGTGAGAGTATCTTTAACAGAAATTACTTTTTCAGTTATTGATATCTGAATCCTAAAATCTTGTTCTTGGCTGAATTGTGCCACGTTAACTCTCATCCTAGCACTGATTTCATCCTGCTAGGTTTGAAACCACATCAGCCTCACTAGCTAAATAGTAAAACAATTTCATGGTTGCAGAACTATATCACACAGAGAAGTAAAGTGCAGTAAAATATTTTTATTTTTTTCCTAAGATTTTCCCTCAAAACCAGTGTTTTTCATTACTGTGTTTCCTTGCATGAGCAAACTAAAAATAATGGGGAAAAAAAAGAGAGAGAAAATCCAGTTTTGTTTCCAGAGATATGCCGATCACTGAGCAAACGCCACCAGAGACAAGGACACTCAGCCCTCACAAAAATCAAAGTTTTGATATGCCTAAGTGTGAACCTCCTCTTTACTCTGGGCTCCTACATCCTCTGAATACCAATGATCCTCACAGCCTCCCTGTTTGCTTCCAGCCTTGGGCACAACCCTGTGGTTTCCACGCTCACATAATTTGTGATGAGACATCACCAGGGAAATTCCTGCAGTGGTTCCAAGCATGGACAGGTCTATGGTGGTGCAAATAAGCAACAAATTTTTCACTGTCTTCCCCATGGAGGAGGCTGGAGAAGTGTTCTCGTTAACACCACACTTTGCTTTAGTGATCAATTAACTTTCTACCAGCTGGACCTTGTGTGTTCATTAATAGTGCACTGGGTAATTTTGGAAAGTTTAGGGAGAGAAAAGTTACAGATTTACCACACTGCTTGAGATTAGTGCCTCCGGCTTGGTAATTTAACCTAGTTTGTAGGTCCATTGTACTGACAGTGGAAAACCAGAAAAAAGGGATCCTTAGCTCTGTAAATAAGAGTAAAGGAGCAAATGTCTTGCCCACTGCTTAGAACCTTGTTGGGAGAAGAAGTAGAAGTCTATCTAAAAAAAAAAAAAACCCATAATTTTTCTCTGAAAGTTAGAGAAAGCCAACTCTTTTTGAGAGATATTGAAGGATTTTACTTTGTTTAAATATAGAAAATTTGGAAGAAAACTGTCATGCTATTTGAGCATGTCACGAGCTTGCTTCTTCCATGAAGGTAAAGGTTCCTTAGAGAAAGCTGCTGCAGGACTGGATGAGTGAAAACCAGTGGCAGACACACCCAAATAAAAACAATATCAAGTCCTACGTTGTGTATTTCAAAAAGCTTCTTTAGTTATATTTTTAATTCTTACTGACATATTGAAAATTTGAAATCCATTATCATAATTATAGTATAATTAGTGCTTACTTCAATCAACCACAGATAGTGTTCTTATTTTCTTTTATCTCCAGAAAAGAGGCAGGGAGAGCCTGTTTTTCACTCACTAGGTTCAGCATTTCTCTGGAAAGCAGCTGAGATCTGCTGCTTCTGGTTTAAAAGATTAGCATGTTATACAGAATACAGCCCTTCAGGGATGCCCCTGGTTAAATGTCTTCTACAAATATACGATTGTGTCTTATTTCTTGTACTCACTTGAGAAGAACTGTAGCGTTGTTCTGTGTGTCAGGGTGTGTCTGGGGATAGTATCTGGAATGTACTCAGCATCTTATGGGCAGGAGTAATTCCACTGAAACTTCTAGAATTATGCCACTTCAAATGAGAGGAGAATCTGCATTTGAGTCTTAGCTGTGATAACATCTATTTACTAATCAATCATGACAGTTCTTAGTGGGTAGTCCTTGTCTACAAGCAGATCAAATCGGTTGGGGAAAAACTGATCTGAAGATGAGAGCATGGAAAAGTCCTGAGGCTGATGAAGGCAGAGGAAAAAATGTGACACTGATGCAGTTCCCACCAGTTTAAGGTGATTTCATACTGCTGGTGATTGTGGTAAAGCTTGAGAATTTGTCTACAATCCTTATTTTCTATCCATCATCCTGCAATGGGTCTGGCTGAGCTATTTATTGTTATCTGTCTGATTATCCATGGACTTGAGATGGGTTTGTGCACTATGAGAGAACATGTTTAAATGAATTACTGTCTGCTTTGATGTCAGGAATCTCTTAATTCAATAATTTTCAATTTATGTGTAAAATAATTTCAATAGAGCTTAGATTAATAATACACGTTTAATAACAAAAAGAAAAAATACATACTTAAAATAGTTTAAGGTTACAGAGTATGGTGAAGGATAAAAAGTTCATTAAAAATCTGGGCAAAAGTAGTTTTGCAACTTTGCAATTATGATTTTTTCCCACTGATAGATTTTTTGGCTTCTGTTTTAAAAAAGTGACAGTCTTGAAATCTGGGTAATGTTCTAGCTGTTGGTAGTCACTGTGAAAAAAAAAGAAGAATGGCTCCATGCTTTGCTGAAATTTTATTTCCATTTTTATTTTTAAAGTTGCAATCTGCTTTTGAGTATTGAAGATCAGCAGAAGGGAAATAGGAGGAGAACTGAAGAAATCAGTCTCACTTAGTCAATTCCTTCATGCTGTTGAATATTGCTTTGAAGGAAAAATATATTTTAAAGACCAGGACTGTGGGAGTTGAAGAATGGAATGGCAGTAGAGTTGTGAAGGAACTTCTCTAAAGTTGGTGCTGGAGCCTCCTGGTGCAGTGTGTGGAGGCAGAGACACTGCCATGTATCAGGGCAAAGACTCAGTGCTTGGTATTTTGAGAAAAAAGCCTCTTGGATAATAAGAACATAAAATTTAATTTCAATCTCTCTGTGTTTTAGGAGGAACATCTACTGTTTCTACATCCTTTATTTTTTTTTTCCCCCCTAATTAACTTGTTAATGCACTGGCTCTATTACTGTGAGGAGGATAAATTCTCTGTTTAACATGGCCTTGCTTTACTCTTTCTGCAGCGGCCCGGCACAGGATATATTTTAAAATTCAACATTAATAGAATTTCACTCTGTGAGCTGTCTTAAGATCTTGTTCTTCATTACAGCTCCTGGGCACCAGTGACTGGCATTTTTTTATCTGTATGTTGGTTATGTTGTTTCTCTTCTTTGATCTTCACATTGAGTCCACAGTTACTTCTGCTTGTCAATTGTTTTCTATTTTTAGAAGACCTTTTACACGTGGTTATCTACACTGGTTATTTATCAGAGAGTTATTAATTTCTTTCAGTCAGTTTTAATAGCTTTTTCACTGTATTTAAATAAAAAAAACCACTACCAATAAGAAATGTTACCTTGAATTGTTCCTATAGAGAGAGTTACAGACAATAAAACAGATGAGGAACTTGTAGATACATTTTTGTTCCTGATAATATGCTTTGTTTAATTTATATTCTTGGGAAAATATGGCTCAGCATCTTGTCTAATTTCCTTTCTGGTGCCCTTTAATGGTATATTATTGCTCTTTAATCTGAAAGGAGTACAGTGATTGGTAAGAGTTTTTGTACCACTCAAATTGCAGAAGATGTGTTGTCTTTTATGAATTCTCCGACATTTATAGCTGCTTCATAAACTTGCTTAAAGCCTAGTTTAAACAAAAGCTATGTTACAAAAGCTTGCATGTGCTTCTCAAAAAGTGCACCTCATGTAGAGAAAGTGAGATGTGTTGAGAACACAGGATAATGTAATGTATTATGCATGTAAATTTACTTGATCTATATTGGTCTTTTCAATTCCCTTTCCAAACAAAGAACATGGTAATTTCATTTTACAGATAATGTAGTTTGAGGCCCTAAATCAGTTTAGCAGTACACATTTTTGATTCATGGCAAGGGCAGTCTCTAGCTCTGAATGTATCTGTTCATAATCTCTTCAGCAGAAATTCAGCAGTGACTGATATGTTTAATGGCACTTACATTGTCTTTGCACATTGGGAAAGATCACGAGATGAGCTGTGTGATTCATCGATCACCAGAATACCTATAGACAGTCACCACAGGGGGAAATTTGGCTATGCATTCTGAAAGGAAAATAATTTGAAAAATTCCTTCCTGGCTTTCTGTGGCCACCTTCTTCCGCAGATGTGATTTGGGGTTACGTTATTTAATTATATGTGTATTATTTTTTATGTGGGCATGTGCACTTGTATCATATTATGTTGAGTTCCAATTTTGCATTATGGTGTAAACAATAGCTGGAAGCAAAAACCTTCCTATGAATGTTTCTGATTTATTCCTCTATTCCCCTGCACATGTAAGTTGAGCATAGGCTGAAGACCAGCTTGAAGAGTGATCCTTTTTTGCTGCTTGGTCTGCGGGATGAATATGCACCAGACAGCACAACTGCTAATAAGCCACTTGTCATCCTTCCGTAAATTATCCTGTTAGTTTTCAAAAACCCTGTAGACACAGGCTTTTGTAACAGCATTAAATGTGCAGCAAGATCTGTCATTTAGCTTGCACAAAATGCAAAGGAGGTGCCATTTGTATTGATTGCTATAGATTTTTGTCTTGTCTAATGGATTTATATTTTTTCTATGAACTTGTGTTGAAAAAAAAGTTAAAAACAAATAATGGCCAGACATAGATAACATATTTTAAGTTTAGAAAGAACTTAAACCTTTAAATTTCTGGTGCATACCATGGCATCTCTGGTTTCTAAGGCATCCAATCCCATCTGTCTTTTTGCCAAGACAGCGATGCAAAAGCGCGCTGGAATCGCCCTCCTTTCACTTTGCATTAAAGCAGACAGACCAGCACTCAGCTTTGTGCATTTTGAACTCGCTGCAATAAAAGTTTTAAGAGATAAGAAGCTTTTTCTATTTCAGGGTTGCCATTAGCCTGAATAATATATAAACATGGGAAAAGGTCTGAAGTCCTTTTGAGGCTCACAGTATAGCTTCAATTAAATTATACATCATTATCACAGCTGCCAAGCCTGGTGTGGGATTTTAGCCCCCTATCTCACTAAGTGTTCTATGTAGCTGCCTTGTCCAATTCTTTTTTCTTCTTTTTCTTAAGCAGGAAGAGCACTCTTTGAAAAACCAGGCTTAAGGAATAAAGTGGAGGATGAGGTTTGGTTAATCAAGGAAGAACATTGAGATGTCAACAGTCAAGCACCAGGGGAGGAAGGAGGTCAACTCTCTAGCCTTAAAAAGCACTAGGGAGAAATCAAACACTATTAAGTCATGACATATTATGTTCCTTTTGAACCAGGGCTGTGTGTACTCCCTCTGTCTGCTCATGAAACCCCTTGTGAAAGCAGAATTGCTGGGGATGCCCACTGGGGATGCTTTCGGTCCACATAGCTGGCAGGGACAGTGAAACACAACCTAAACAGATACGTTCTTTGTCTCTTTGTCCATGTATGGTTCTTTCAGGCTTTACAACCCAAAATTTTTGTGATGGCTTGTCATATTGCAGATGAGTGTTCTCTTGGATCTCAACATGACACAGAATTATTCAGCCTTCATAATGGGTGTCAGCTAGTTATTACTTTTCGTTGGCTTGGGCATAAATCTAGGATATACAGAACTATTATCACATACTTAAGAAAATCAAAATAGCTTGTACTTTCTTATTTATTCCTATAATATCCTCTAAAAGTGTTAGAAGTGTTTTGACTAATTAATTACAGTACTCAGGCCACTAATGCCACCACATTTGCCATTAATTTTATAAGTTTACTTGTCTTCTTTGTACTAGTATTATATTAATACATATTTTCTCTTGAGTAGCCGTACATGAAAGACTGAAACCAAGGTGGAATCACAGAGTTTGTGTGTAGAATACTTATTTAGGATTATATCCTACCATTGATTTTTGTACACTGAACAGGCCATTGATTTCAGTGGATGCTTAACATGCAGATCAATGACACATTATAGGCCTTAAATGGTAACATTTGATATTTAAAAATAAATGAGTTGAAAATCACTGGCTTTCAAGTAGGACTAAAAGTACCTGATAAAAATGCAAACTTCCTTAAAATTTCAGACTGTTACCAACATTCGGTTCAGGAGAAGCAGCAGGTAAAGAGCGTGTGAAGAATGGTGTCTAAAACATAAAATGAGAATTTGTTGGGAGACATATGAGTTGAAAGTTGTGTGCAATATTTCTTAGTTGCACCGCAGCCCTGGGCAGCCTGTGCTGCTGCTGCTGCATGTCCTGCCCAGCTTGGGTTGCCTCAGATGAGTTCCCTCTCTGACACACCAGCAGTTTGCAGAGTGGCAAAAGAGTATTTAGTGTGTAGCAGGGACAGACCATGTAGCTCATTGTCACAGTGCCCTGAATTTCTGAAATCCCCTTAAAACTGTTTACATCAAACTTTGTGAACTGTATGCCTTCCAGTCCTGTTTGAGGGACAATAAGAGAGGTTTGACTAGGAAATGCATTACAGATTTTTGGAAATCTAATAAACAACAAGACTCTTAACTTCTTAATCCTCCACTCAGCCCAATTTTGTTCTGACATAGGTTTCTTAAATACTGGTTGAAATCCATGTTCTTAAATTTGCATTTGCAGCACTTAGATATTTTTTCTGAAGCACAGCTTGTCATTTATACCTCTAGAAGTGCATTGAAATGGAGGATGAAGTGCTCAGTTTTGGTGGTTTACACTGTTTGATTAATCCTCACACTAGAAGAGAAGCTTTTTTTTTAATATTAGCTATGCTTTAGTACAGACCTTAAATATAAGTGGAGAAGCTTTAAACCTGTGCAGGCTGTCAGAACAAATATATAACGAGGTAATTTTTTGCTGTTCTGTGGAATTATTTTATAGGCATTTCTGGTGATATGGAAGGAGAAGAAGTAGATGCACCTTACTCAAAATAAGTTCAAAAAATCTGTTCTCCCACATGTAACATATGCCCTTTAAAACCACTACTGTGCTGCTGCCTGCTCTTATCAGTATGGGCCATAAATTTTGCATGGATATAGAGGGAACTGCAGCTTGAGGACTTGAAATAGTTAGCAAGATGCTGCTGAAGTATACAGACAAAATGCATTGGCAAATGGGTCTTTGTAGACAGACATCATTACCAAGATCCATGTGTGCAGAGCTGTGCAAGCCTGAGGAGCATTAAAGGCCAGTGCTCGCAGGTACCTAATTTTGGGTGAATGGAGTCCTTAGATTCATTGTGATATCGCACATAAATGAAAATACCAAATGTCATTGACTTGTCAGTGAAAAAGTATCCTAGGCTTTGTAACAAATGGATCAGTGATGTATATTTGGAAGCTGTGTGACATATTAAAGTAGTTTATGAGGTACAATTTGTTTTGGTGGTCTGCTCTGATTGATGGTGTGCTATCTGCCACTGCTTTAGATGTTGTGGTATGTTTGTAATAAATGTTCGTTCCGAGACAGTGCTAAATGTGTTCCATCTAAATCATTCATTACTTATAACAACTTTCAGTGTATATGAATCAAAGATTTTTTATACTTGCCTCCAAAAGAATTTATCATGTTGAAGCAGCTCTATCACCTGCGATGGGGCAGCTGCATGCCTGAGTGCTCAGACCCTTTCAGCAGCGCCAGCTGGAAACAGCACAAAGTTAAACTGCAAGCAATGTCATGTTAAGTATTACATTTTAAACTTTGTTGCCTTTTCTAATCTAGCACTCCTATTTGCTTCTTCTTTTGGTTTTGCAAACAGATTTCCCGAAAATATCAGAAATAAGCACTGAGGGATGAGGAGGAAATGTTGGTGTAACAACTGTGACTTTTCAGAGGAAGCACATGAGTGGGGGGTGATTTTTTGCTGATGTTTTATACCAGTGTATCACTCATTCATCAGAAAACTTAAAAAAAAATGTATGCACTACTCACAGGGGATTTCCTCTTTCTGGAAAGTGTAGAATGCACCATCCTTAAGCAAACAGTGTGCTTTGTTCCCTCTTGATTGGTAGGAGAAGGAATATGTTTTTCCCGTGGGCTTTTTCTGTGTCCTTCCTCCAAAATTCAAGTGACAGTGGAGAAAACCAAAGAATTATCATTCCAGGATGATCAGTGTAGAAATACTACATAACTTTTTATTGTAAAAACATTGATTTTCATTTCTATGCAGCATCTGAAGAGACTTAGGTTTTTCCTGTTTCAATAGCACTAAGAAGTATAGAAGCATCACAGAACTCCAGAATGGGTCAGGTTGGAAGGGATCACAGTGGCTCATCTGGTCCCACCTCCCTGCTCAAGCAGGGTCATCCCAGAGCACAGGGCACAGGGTTGTGTCCAGGCACTTCTGGAATATCTTCAGTGAGGGAGACTCCACACCCTCTCTGTGTGATCTGTTCCAGTGCTCGGTCACTGCACAGGACAGAAGCTCTTCCTCATGTTCAGGTGGAACTTCCTGGGCACCAGTTTCTCCCTTTGCCCCTTGTCCCATTGCTGGGCACCACCGAGCAGAGTCTGGTCCAGAACACAGCTCTCCAGAGTAACACAGAGGTGCTTAAAGTAATCTTAAAGTCTTAACAGAACAAAAATTTGAGTACCTATTAATTTAAAATTTGCATGCTGTTGAATTTTGACTGCTCTTTAAAGGCAATTGTTTTCATATAATATACCCATGCATGCTAGAATGTAGATCAAGAAAATAAGATATGACTTTTAAAAATTATTTTGGCTAGTAGAAATTACACTTGAATCATAACAAATATGTGACTCTCTAGATGAGTATCCTTGGTCCCGCATAACATAAAAAGAAGCAGACTGTTGCATCAAACAGTTTGTAAAACAGAAACAAATTTGGCAAAGAATGGAAAAGGGAAACAGTAAAAAGACTTGCCCAGGCAGTCCAGACTTGATGCAAAAAAACTCTCATATTCCTAATTGTCTTTTTTGTTTTAAATTTTGTATGCAAGACAGTATAAAACACACAAATCATGTGCTGGCATTCGAAAAGAAGCATGTGGGTGCCTTTTCTCATCATTTTCAGAAAGAAAGAAAAACAGGCACAGTGTTACTGAGTTAAAGGTGCTGTAATGATGGGTTGAGGCTGTACAGCTGCAGCAACATCAAACAGTGAAAAGCATCTGCATGGCATAAGGTAGTCTCTTCATTCCCCCAGAGGTGTGTATCCATACCTGTGCTAAATTAATTGTGGGGGTTTTTTAAAATATAGTCTGTGCAGCTATAGATTGATCCTCTTTCTTTTTTTCTGTTAATGTTCTCTTTCCAGAAGTTCTTAGCATGTTAATAGCATCTTCTAAGCAGCACATTCAGGAGTGTTTATCAAAACCTGAAAAGTTATGCAACTAGACCCAGAGGAAAGAAAAAACAAGATGAAACCCAGAAAATATAATAGAAACTTGTGGCATCAGCAACTCATAAGACAAAATAATTCAACACATTCTGCTTTCTAAAGTTAATGAGCAAATATTATGTGGCAATAGATGGAAATGAAATCTGCGCTTTAAGATCCGTCTTATCTACCTCTAACCCCTCTCTTGCCATTTTAATTGGAAATCTTTGCCTCTGCATATTCACATTTCTTTTTCCTCTGTGGATGTCTTTTTCTTTATCATGTCGTAAGCCACAAGTTGTTGCATTCTATAAAGTCTCTTATACGGGCTTGGTGGAAGAAGTGGCTGCCTTGGGAATGTTTCTCTGTAAGACTGATTATCCCATCAGTTCACAGAAGCTATGCCCATCCATGGGTAGAAGATGGTTTTTACAGATTGCCTGCTTTTTCTCACTTTGGTTTGTGGAAGGATCACATGCTTAGGTGTGACATGTGTGGCATATATATATGTGTGTGTGTGTGTGTCATATAAATAATGTATGCACAATATCTGACGTTCTAAATAGTTTTATAAGTAAGTCTTGCAACTCAAAAAATGACATATGCTCACCTCGAGTGGAAGAAGAAATGGGGGCAGGCATTTCCACCATCTATCAAACAATGGCTCAGACTTTAGCAACATTAGCTGCTGTTCTGGCTCCCAGCCAGCAGCTGTAAAATCTGGCTTCCATCTCTGCCTTCTTCCTTCCAGAGAGTAGTTAAGGCCCGAGAGGAAGGTGAGGTGGAAACCCCAAGGTTGTCTTGGTGATTTTTGATTTGCTCTCTACCTTGTGCTTGGATGAGAAGAGAAGGAAAAAAGGAGGCCTTGGGAATCACCATGGTTTGGCTGTGAGCACGCAGCCACTCGGCTCAGGAGCAAGCGTGGCGATCTCAGGACTCCTGCTTTGAACTGGTGGCTGCAGGAGTGAGCAGTGGCTTGGTTATTGCACCTTCTCATCCTGCTTCTTCCTTACCTACTCTTTTTGCTGTTTCTCAGACACAGAAAGTGTTTTGAAGTACAGCTGATGCCCCTATTGGCAAGCCCAGCTGATTTTCAAGGTTGCTGGCAATAGCAGGCGTTGCTGCGTAACCCAACCATCTTTCTTTTATGTGGTAACTTTTCACACAAGTTTTGCACTCAAGAATTTCATGAGAGTGGTGCAGACACCAGGGGATTTATACACCAAGACAAGGTCTTTTATTCAGGTTTTTTGACAGTGATGCATAATACTAACTGTGTCTGGGAGGAAGCAACACATTTGTCTTTTTATCCGGTTCAATAACCTCTACTGCCTGTGCTTGCTGCTACAGAGGAAAGACTAAGCTGGGAATCAGGGCTTTAATTTTTGACTCCCACCTGCTGGTGGAGTCTGTTCAACCATGCCATTTATAAGTCTAGCTTTGTTGAAAGGCAGGAAAAAATACCAGTCTGCAAACTTTTCTACCAGCTTTGATGGAACCTACTGTCCAGACTCGTCTCTGATAATTTCTGCTTGTCCTACTTACAGGGGGATCTGCCCTTACAAGCAGCTACCAATATAATTTTTTTTTCTTCCTCTCCTCTGCAAAAGTAAATTTAACCTCACAGCCCTCTTGCTTGGGGAGAGTTTTATCTAGTAACTACACAGAGATCTGAGAAATACAGAGATTAGGTGATCTGCCAAATAGCACTGCCTCTGTCTCTTACAGCACAATAATAAAAAGATCTTTCCTATAATGGCTCTTTATTGCCAATTCCCTAGTTGTTTTTCACCAAGGTACAATTAATTAGGAAAGGGGCTTCCCATACAGAAAACTGTTGATGGAGCATCTGAAAAAAAGCAATAGAGCATAACCCCATGGAAACACACGATGAGAGGGAAAAAAAAATGTATTTCCACCCCAGGCTATGCCCTTTGTTCCTCTCATTTACATTCGGAGGTTTTTGGTGTTTGGGTTGTTGGGTCCTTTTACTCCCCTCTTGTTAACTTGTCTTTCTCTTGATGTTTGACTACTGTCATTATCTGTTCTTTGTTCATGAGCAGGTTTTAAATGGTGAAGGGGTTGACTGCAGGTTCTGCAGTGGTAGCTCCAGGCTCCTGCTGTCCTCTTTTAAAATGACAGCTTTCCCTCCTGAGCTTAGTCCAAAAGGCTGAATTTGAATCCTAATACAGGTTTTTATTATTATTTTTATTGTGGTTCAATTCAGAGATTAAGGATAAAGAAAAGAGCTGGGTTTCTGACTGCTTAGGGACTGTTGAAAGTAGGACTGAAAAGCTACTGTCCCTAATGGTTTATTAGGGAAAAGACACAGTTTGCCCATATTTCCTTTAAATATATGTGAACTCAATCTTGCAGAAGTTGTAAAAATCAATTTCACTAATAATTAGAATTATAGAATTTTCTGCCAGTAAACCTGCTAAATATAAGGAGGCATTGGACTCCACAAGGTTAATATATTGCCTTCAAAATATATCCTAATATCTGTTAATGTAATTCACCAATTAAAAAGTCTATAAATAAGTATTTACTCAATAGATTATAATGTCTCCAAAGGGAGCAATTAGGCTTTTAAGGAGAAGTCTTAAACATTCCCATGAAGGTTTTAGTATTTTCGTTAACACTTTGTCTTATACAAATGTATATTTCAGAAATTATGTTTGAAAATCTGTTAATTCATGGTAAAATTGTAATTTGCACCCCGATGGTAAATAGTCTTAAAATGAGTGTTGATAATAATATTTATTTCAGTCCATAAATGATAAAAATATGAAAACAGCTTTTCTTTCCTGCTGTAGTGTTGAATACCTTGCTACACACTACAACCTTTAGTGTAATTAGCAATCACATGAGAACAGTTTTTGTCCCAAATAGCTCTCTATGTATTTTACATACTGGAGATAAAGGGATTTAAAATACTGAGGCAGATTCTTGATGTAAATATCAGTGAGCTGAGCTGCTTTAAATTAGCTGAGCATCTGGCCCATTCTCTTTGAAAACAGATAATCTGCTTCAGTAATTGACTGAGATTTGTGGGTTTCATTTCTTTCATTTTATATTTAATTGTATAAAATAGTGGCATGTAAATGCAGCCAAGATTATTAAAATTATTGATCATCTGTGCTGTCCAATCAGCTACAAGCCATGCACAGTTATAAACCATTAGTTTTAGGTTATATTAGAAATTCATCCAATTAGAAAAAATAATAATAATTAAAAGGATCAGGGATGTGTGTCAAAATATAATTGCACATTGCAGAGATAGCAAATTGTAATAGTAAGACTAGCAGTCATTCTTAGGGGAGAGGGCAAGGGCAAGTGGTGAAAAATTCAAATATGAGTGAAATGCCAGTAAATGTCATACTAATAACAGTATACATTACAACCTACTGTGATTTTTTTTCTCCCATGGGTCATATCTTTTTTCTCTTTTTCTTCCAAGGTTCCCTGACCATGGAAGACAGCCCTTTCTCAAATCTCTGGCCCATTTTCTAAATTTTTTTTTTCATTTTCACTTAATTAATCAAATTAATAGTTTCTGTAATTAATCCACAACCTTTTGTTATAGAAAAGCTAAAAATCAGACACATGCAAAATCAAAATAAACCCCTGACTTTGAAATTAGATTGTTTTATGTAATTCCTTCCAGAAAATATGGTTTACCCATAGCAGAACAAGATTCACCATGTTTCTTCTGCAAACTGACAATAAAACTATACATGTTGTACAGCTACCAGTATAACAGACTGTAAATCATATTTAGTCATTTAGTAAGCAATGGCAAAAGTGATAAAAAGGCAGCTTGCTTCAGTGATTAGAAATATAAACCCAAGCTGATTAACAAAGTGATTTCTCTCAAGATGCATCTGAAAGAGAGGCAGTGTCATCCCTGAGATTCCACTGAAAACAGCTACTTGAAACAGTCACAGCTTGTTTTTCTAGCAGGAATCTTCTCATTCCTACACCAGGTTTTTTTTCTTATCCTTGGGACATGTGAGTATTTTGGGTATTTTAGGCTGTATTTCAGATAGTCCTCTCTGTGCTCATCAGTGCTTCACACTCACCTGCCAAAAAGGCAATCCCTGCCCTAAATGTGCAGTTCACACAGAGAAGTGCTGGAGTAATTCAAAATTGTTAGAAAATAATTTGCTACATTAGAGCAATGAAGTAAATAAAGACATTTTTTAATGGCTGTTTTAAATAGACCAGCAAAGTTGGATCAGAAAATCACCTTCCTAAGGTAACTGAGCTGCAGCCTCGCCAGTTCTTCTCTGGACAAGGACCACAGTCATAACCAAAACCATTAGCAGAGCATTTGGAAGAATTATAACAGCCAAAGAATGTCTTTTAATGCTGAGTACTTTCAATGACTGAAATTACTGGAAAGCGTCCATTTCCCTTAAGTTATTTAAGTGCCCAAAGTGGCAAATGGGTGCAATTTTCAAAAGCGTATAGATGAATAATTCTAATTGATCTGAATCCCAGAGAAATGACCAGGCTCCCCTAAAAAATCCCACTTTGCCTTCATCTGCATCTTTAGGTGTCTGCATATTACAAATATTTTCTTTGGGCACCAGGTTAAGGAAATATCTTTGCTTATTTGCTCAACTGTGAGTTCGTGCTTAAAATTAAGCACATGGTTGTGTGCTTTTCTCAACAAACAAAATTGAAGGACGGGAGGGTCACAGAATCATTCAGGTGGGAACAAACCTCCAAGATCGTTGAGTCCAACCTTTGATCACCACCTTGTCAACCAGACCATGGCACTGACTGCCACAACCAGTTGGGTTTTTTGGAACAATCCCACGGGTGGTGACTCCACCACCTCCCTGGCCAGCCCTTTCCAATGCTTGACAACCCTTTCAATGAAGAAATTCTTCCTGGTGTCCAGCCTGAACCTCCCCTGGTGCAGCTTGATGCTTTGTCCTGTTGTCCTGTTGCTGTTTGTCTGGAAGAGGAGAGAGGGGGGAAAAGATCCTCCTGACCCAAAGTGTGGCAGGGGTTTGGTGTAATTGCCAGTTAGCAGCTGCATTGCTTCCTCCTAACTTCTGTGGCTCTAAAACTTTGACAGTCTGAATTGAGATGCAGAATCTTTTTGTCCAGAGGGAATTTGAAATCTAATCTGTTAATGTGGAATGGAAAATAGATGGGGGGTAGAGGCTGAGGGTGCTCGTTGAAAGAAGAAAATGAAGACTTAGAAAAATAATCCTCATTTAAATCCCTGAGGCAGCATTTTGAAAATCTCTGCCTCGAGTATCAGCTGTGCTAGGGATTGATAGCGAACAATGGGGAAAGTACTTTGGATAGTCAGAAAGTATTTGGTTCTTGGATAAATAAAAAGGGCTATAGACTGTTTCTTTAGTAGCTTTGCATAATTTTTTATTTTTAAAAGATCTATTCATTGAATAACAGAGATAAAAGATGCCAGACCCTCAAAAGGTTTTCAGTGACAATGTACAACACTGAAGTCCTAATTCATGTAGTTAAAGAAGAATAAGAGATATATATTTCATAGCCTTTCAAAAGAATTCAAGAGAAATTAGTGGACTGGGGATTGTCCCGTCTATCATTTGTAACAAGGACCTTTATTCTTGGTTAAAAAAAAGAAAAATTAAATCTTGTGACCTATAAAATATACAAGCACAAAAGAGGGAAGAATTAGTTACTAAATAAGTGGTTTTTTTAATAGGCATGTTTTTCTTTGAGGGGGGATGCTTTTTCACACTGTTCCATTTGGTTTGGGATGATAAATTTCCTGCTGTAGTTTGACTGCAAGTGAAACAGCACATTGATTTACAGGCTGTGGAAGCTGGAGAAAGCAGGAGTGGCCTTCAGGCACCTTCTTACTTCATTTCTGCACCTCCTTTTCCAGCTGGGAAGCATCAAACTGGATTTCAAAGGTGCTGCCTGCTAGACTGGTGGCATAGGTATTAGGTCATCTTGGATGGTCCTAACCAGGACCGTGTTACCAAAATATTTCTGAGGGAAGGAAGCTGATGCAGGCTGGGGGTTCAGCTTGGTTGGGTTTTGGAGGGGGAAGGAGCAGTGGGGCTGAGGGACAGAGGGAGAAAACAGGTTAGAGAGCAGAGCTGCTCTTGGGCAGATTTTTTCAAACAAATTAGAGAGGAACAGTGATTTTCAAGCCCCACTTCTAATGAGCTGGTTCTATTTACCCCTAATGTAGCCCCAGATCCAGAAGGTTTTCTACCTTTCTTGAAACCTTGCGAGAGAGAAACAAGGTATGGCTTTCCTCCAGTGGAAGAGGTGGAGTAGGATGGAGACCCAAGGTCCTTGCAGGATGAGATTCCCTGTGGCCTTTTTTCTTATGGTGGGGATAATCAGCTGTATTCAGAATTGAGCCTTGCAGCTAGGCCAAATATTATTTAATTTGAAATATTTATTGTGAACTGGGATGTCACTGGCTTATAAGTGAGTCCTGTTGTGTGTCTGCTGACTGGACAAATTAGACCCACTGTGAGTTTTAAATCCCTTTCCCCATCTTCACTTGGCCTAAATGTCTTAACCCACATCTTTTGTTGTTTTGTTGGGTTTTTTTTACTGGAAATCATTGTACAATGTTTTAAACCATTCTGATGTAGCAACCAAACTGCTGGGGTCCGGAGGCTCATATTTTGGCATGATTCCTGAAGAGCTAATAGGTTTTAGTATACTTTCACACCATAAAGGAATGTCTATACACAGCAGCTACCTCTTCCAGTAAGTAAGGAAGCACAGTTATTGCAAATTCAAGCAGTAGGATAAACTTAAAAGATGAAAGAAGGAACAGGAGTGTACTTTTGTTGAAGAGTGGATGACCTTATAGTGAAGTATAAGACTTCTGTGTTCGCTTAAGCAAAAGATTTCCTGCCTGAAAGCAAGCTGTGCTATCAACTCTCTATTTTTTTTGTTACTTTAGGAAAAAAAATTAAATGGTAAAGAAAAAACATCAGTATTCCAGCACAATTCCTTGCAAACATTTACCACTGCCTACAAATTATATTTTACTTTCTTGTTTTGGGGGGTTTCTTGTGACAGTCCAGGTACTTCACCATTTACGGATATGAAAGAATTTGTTAATCAAATTGTTAAATATTTTTATATACTCATGCTACTAAATTAATTTATATGTGGATATTTCCTATAGGTTATTGAAAACTTGTAATTTCTTAACTTTAAAGAGTGCAACAATACTCCTCAGGTTAGTTAATAAGAGAATAAAAATTCAGTATATTCCACGTATTATTTGGAAGTGGTCAAATTTACCTAATTTCTTATGCTAAGACTTATCAATCCAAATTAGCAGTTTAACAAGGCCAAGTCCAAGGTGTTGCACGTGGGTCAGGGCAACCCCTGGGATGGATCCCGGCTGGGGATGGACAGATGCATAGCAGCCCTGGGAGAAGGATTTGGGGGTGCTGGTGGGTGCCCAGAAACCCCCTGTGTGCTGGGCTGGGGATGTCCCATCCCTGAAGTGTTCAAGGCCACATTAGATGGGGCTTTGAGCACCTTGATTTTTGGGGAAGGTGTCCCTGCTCACAACAGGGGCGTTGGAATGAGATTATCTTTAAGGTCCTTTCCAACCCAGAGCATTTTACAATTCTGTGATATTACAGAACTTCACTCCAATAGCTTCAGATTTTGAAACTTTTCTCAGGTTGGTTAAAAACAGTTGGTGAGTATGGTAATGATAGTTTTCAACTGAAGTTCAATAGTGTAAGAATGCTTAATAGAAATAAAACCCATCATATGCATGTGTTATACTTTAGGCAAAAATAAAAATCTTCCTTGCCCTCTATTTAGTCCTCTAAAAAGAAGTGGCAGCCTGACTTTTTTACTGTTTTACCTATACATCATTGATCTGGAAAAGTTATGTCAACTTCAGCTTAGGTTTTCAGAGCAGGAAACCAACCTCTAGTTAATCAATCAACTGGAGAAGAATGTTTTTTCTTTAAGCAGCTTTGCTTTATGTTGTATTGCTATGGAATAACATATTTCTTCATGAAATATCTTATATATATATATTTTATACCTTATTTGGTTATACCACACATACTACAGTCAAGGACATTATCCAGAACTGGAACAAGCCCCAAAGGATTTTCATCCCTTAAATAACAAGGTTTTGTCATTTTGCTCTCTATATAATTTTGCTTCCTTAAATTAAGAGGCATTCAGTAGGAGACTTTCCAGAACTCTCCATCATTCTAAGCTGTAAAAGAGCACCTATCAATCTGAGTAAGTACAAAAATCTCAGATACCTTTTCATATTAATAGTCTAGTGTACAATTTGTGATCTGCCTGATTATTTTCAATCCATGTATTATGGTAGTTAATATAGGGTGTATTTGTCTTCACAGTTGATGGCTGTGTTTCAGTAATGGAAAAGCAATCCATCTGAGCAGTTTTCTTAAAAGTCCTCTCACTAAATAAATGGCAAGTCTATTATAAATTCCATAATTTTAAGCTAGGCTGTAAATTTGTGATCTCTTGGGGTCTCTCTGTGTAAGTTTTTCCTGAAGAGAGATTGACTTAGTCCATATCAGCAGGACTTTTTTTTTACTAGTAGATCGATGCAGTTATTCTACAGCTCTGCAAATGGATGTTGCTTACTGTGTCCTGTCTTGCTGCTGTAAGATTAGAAGGCTGGCATCAAAGAAGATGAAGTGAAAGCTTCATTTATTGGTTTTAG
>VZRO01002558.1:0-12212 GCA_013397915.1 Daphoenositta chrysoptera
TCCCAGAGACTAAAGTCACTCAGAGTTTTGATGGTGAGTAGCCATTATAGAAAACAGTAATGGGAATTACACTGATATGGTATCTCAACTGCATCTTGCAATTTCTATATTTTGCTAACAGTGTTTTATATTTTATCACATTTTTTGTACCAATCTGTAAAATGTATAATCAGAATGTCATATTAACTATCTTCAAATGATTAAAGTTGATTTTAGTGTTCACACTGTCCACATGTGGAATATCTAATAGAATCTGGTGAGAGTATTCGACTCTGACATCTGCTTAGCTAAATGGTCTTCCAGGGATATCTGCCTTGCCTTCACATTAACTCTATTCCTAACATCTCTATTTATTGCTTTAAAAAACTAAACATCTTCTGAAGTACCATTTTTTGTGGGTTTTCTTCAGCTTCAGGATCTGAGTTATACAATGGAAGATGAGCTTGAATGCTGCTGCCTCTAACACAGTGTGGATTCACATATGTAATTTGAAGCCCTCATACATAGCAGTTTTCTTTTATTGTAAGAAATACAATGAAATGCTCAAAGAAGTGTTTTGGTGGACATGGTAATAGCATGGTATGCGGTAGAGGAAAAATAATATTTAAAAAAACCCAACCAAACAATAACCACCACCACCAAATCTCACAAACCAAATGAAGAATAAGAATGAAGATTGATATTACTCATCCATACAAATGTCCATAGGCAAATCTCTTTCGCTCAGTCTCCAAGAGTAAGGCAAGAGTACTTTTCAGTGATGCAGGGTGCCAATGAGGTTCCAGTTCAGTGGCTGCTCTCATGAGCAAAGGCTCACCCACGGCAGGAGAAGCAAGGCAGGTCTGGGCTCAGACAGTGTCAGCAAATTCCCTCACCCCCAAGCAGCAACTTAACCACCCTCTTCCGAAGCTGAGAGAGCAAAAAAAAAAAAAGCTTGGAGCTGCACCCAACCCCTTCCCCCAGCCCAAATCTCATGATATCTCTGCCCTTCACAGAGAAACCCCCAGGTTACTAAAGGGACAGTAAAGAGCTGCACCCCTCCCTGAGCTGTGATAACTTCTTGTCTCTCTGAAGTACAGGGTCATTATTGTCTCCTTAGAAACATATGGAAGAAAATTCCCTAACAGAAAGAAAATAAAAAGGAAAAATCTTACCCTCCAAAAAATATCTAACAGGTTGAAGTCCTTGATATGTTCCCTTTATCCTCTGCTGTTGTAAAGACAAGAGCGATATCACACACTTAATACTGCTAATAAATATGAGCCTATGAAATAGCCAGTATTCCCTTACAATCTGTCATTGTTGATGGTCCCTTGTAGGTTGTATTTACATTTTTCCTTTATTTCCCCATACTTTTCTGAAGAGAGCTGAGAAGGAACCTTACTCTATGTAATCATATGCTAAATTTATCCAACTGTTGTAGCCAAAATACTGAAATACAAAACTGCTAACTGCTACATTGCAAATAAATTGAAAATATATAGCTTGACAGGCCGAACACCTTTATGACACTCTCATTTTTTTTGGTTTTGGGTGTTTTTAAAGGCTATTTGCTGACTCACATGTTAAGTGCCAGTATTCAGATCACATGTAGCGTCCATTTCTTTTCTACCTTGCTTTTCTAAACCTATTCCAATGATCTGATTTTATATGCTTCCTCTAATTTTAAGTTATTCCTCTTTGACATTGGTTTTTATTACATTTTTCTGGGTGTATAGTCTCCTCTTTCCACACTCAAGAAAGCTATAAATACATACATTTCTTAAAATTTAACTGACAGGTTCATTCGTCCTCTTGTTAATCTCTGAACACTCAGAATGGATTTTTTTGTTTGTTTTTCTGGGATTTTTTGTTTGGTTTTTTGTTTGTTTGTTTTTTTTCCTTTTACAAGCATGCAGGAAATCAGACCAAATTTCAATTCAATTGTAGCCGACATGACAACTTACTACTTTTCCTCAATGGTTCTTCATACTTTTGTTATGTTGAGAACTCCATATCGTTCCTATACTTTACTGAAATATTTTAATAGAGGAAAATTAGGAATAATGGACTTATCAATTTTGTGTATCAGTCTTTCTTTTTTATTGGAAAGAAAAATAAAAAAGGAGATATAAGCCAAAAAGAG
This sequence comes from Daphoenositta chrysoptera, assembly GCA_013397915.1. Lineage (NCBI taxonomy): Eukaryota > Metazoa > Chordata > Aves > Passeriformes > Daphoenositta > Daphoenositta chrysoptera. The sequence continues at coordinate 2,126 of VZRO01002558.1, forward strand.
TTACCTATGGAAAACAGCGTTTCATGTTGACCACATAAGGAAAACTTTCTGCACAGTTACGAAGAGGCTTTACCATTTACTGTTAGGTGTAAGTTTTCTTTTGATTTGTGAAAGTAAAGATAGTAGCTCAGTACCTATAGAAGACCACACTGAAGCTGTATACTCCAGCCAATGCATCCAAATTAGATTCTCAGAAATGAATGGAGTTTTATTTGTTACTAATGGATAAAATATTCAGGCTTTCATAAAACATGAAAAATGGATTTACGTTTTCCACTTACATATACATGGGCTTTTAATGTCAGCACATATACAGTATGTGCAGGGACAGGTAATAACAGAAATGTTGATACTTTTTATTTGTCGCATGAATAGTTTATGAAAACCTTTGAGGGAAATATGAAACATTTTACATAACTAATTTTTGTTTTAACTCCTCCTTTTCTACCAGCTTCTAATTTATTCCTTTTGAAAATTGCTTTTATTGTTCTCTGTTTATGTTATAGCTGCAAAGGGTGTCATCCAGCTTTTCTTGTTTGATCAGAAATTATATGTTAATTTCACAGGTTAATTTGACCATTCATTGCATGTTCTGTGATTTGTTTTCAACCATCATCTTTTACAGAGGCTAGTGGAAGATTCTTGAAGCCGTTATCCCATTGTGATTCTACAATGTACTGAACAATATTTGTAACATAATATTTTCCTTAAATAAATGGATATTATTATTGTATGTATTTTCAAAGACTACTAGAGTGCCTTCATGTAACTGAATTAAGTACAGTTTAATTAACTTAAAGTAAATCAAATTATTCATTAGCGCTAATAACTTTAAGATTTAGAATGTATTTGAATTGGGAAAATGATTTGAATACCTAGCTTAACAGCTCCAGTGTGGTATGAAATTAATTAGCATTAAACATATCTTAGCTCCTTTCAAGACATGTACAGATGGGATAACAAAACTGGAAAGATAAGGAGCTCTGAAAATCTCTTTTTGAATTTACTAATTAAAAAAGGTATTTGCTATTGAGAGCAACTAAATTAAAACAAGATTAGCTATTTAAAAAAAAAAGACACCAACCCTACAAAAGCATTAAGAACGGAATCATAAGTTATCTGACAATGTTATTTCAGTTGAGGTCAAATTATTTTAATTGTTATGATAGTAGGAGAAGAAAGGTCCATGTTCTTAATCCTAATAAGAGTCTTTTTTCAGAGTAGTTAAGTTATGTGATTAAAATGAAAAGTAATAAGGAGATGTAGAAATAGTAGATTTCTTTCTAACTCGTTCCATTTCCTTAAGATGCAGTTGCACCTTTCATTTTATAAAACTCATTATCAGGCTTGTCTGTTGTCTTTTGAAAATAATGACTTCTAAACTCATAGACTCTTGACGACTGTGTTAGTTTATACACTCTTTTTACTTTATTTCTTGACTTATTTCGAAGAAATTGCTGATGACTCTGAAGTGCACCTATATTAGGTGTCACAAGTGGAGAAGAGCTGAATGAGTGTATTCAGAAAGTCATGACAATATATAATACAAGAAACCTATAGCAATTTGAAAATCTGTTTCCTTTCCCAGGATTTTTTTTTTTTTTTTTTTTTTAGCAGCCAAAGTGTATTCAGTTTGCTGAAGAGGGCCTTAAGCAAAAACTGTTGCGATTGCTGAAAGTACAAAACCATAGGGCTAGCAACACCAGTCAGTAATATATCAGGGTATGTACCAATGTTGTCTGAGGGTAACATTCATGACACCTGAAGCAAGAAAATAAAGCACATCTTTTTTTGTGGCAATGTAGGAATCAGAGTTGCAGAAGAGTGGTAATCCTGTGCTGGATAACAGCACTGTTTTCTGGATGATTTTCTTCCTAATACTATAAGAATGCGTTTACTCAAACCAATGAAACTTTCCTCTGATAGCTGGTCTAAGTCTAGACCTACAGAATATCAGTATATTTTTACATGTAGAGAAATACTAAGGCAGTACATATTGCTTTGGGTATTGTGCATACTGGCAAAATTGAAGTGAAATCTTTATTTAGGCTAGTGAGAAGCAAGTCAGTTATGGCTTTTGGAGAGACTCAAGGGATCACTTTGGAAATGAGATCACTTTGTCGAATGAAGTAAAGATTTAGAAGAAAGGAATCTTAGGCATATCAAAGGTGAGCAGAAGAGGAAGAGAGATTCAGTAGCAGCATATTATCCCATCACAAGCAGGATAAAATTGTCATCAGTGATCAGAGATACACTGTGCACTGACTTTCAGCCCAATCAGTTTGAGGAAGATTTGTCTCTGTTTTCATTTGGAGAAAGATGGTAAATAGGCTAAATTAAATACTAAAGTTACCAGATCCAAGGCAAGACAATATTAAAAGAAGCACACTAAAAAAGGGAAAGAGACTACTAAGAAAGGAGTGAGGAAATTCTTACAGATTTCTTGCCCTCTAGACAATCAGGAAAAATTTTCAGGGAGTCAGTCAATGATGTAATTACAGATACAGCAAGAATGTAAACTCAGTGTATACCAAGAAACAAGCCAGAGATGTGTAACTGGAAGGGCAAGGACATCAAAATACAAGTTCAGGTATTTAAAAAATATATATTCACAAACTTTTAACAACAGCAGTGATTTCTCAATTTGTAATTAAAAATATATATTTCTGTTCTTTAACTAATTTATTAATATTAAGAAATCAGAGATAGACCTTGAGGTGTTCAGTTGTACATTCACTAAGTTCATACATAGCAGAATGATACATTCATTTACTTATCCTTACTTAAGAGGATAAAATTTAAGTACAATAAAAAATTACTAGGAGTCAAGCCTTACAATAATTTTTTGCATGTAGTAAGCTTTGTTCAATGTGAGTAAAGGCTGTAGTATCAAAGTAGTCAAAAATTTTGACTTCAGAATTTAGCCCTTCAATAATAGTAAATGGCTACTGAGAAAACCCAGTCTTCTACATTACACATTTCACCACTCAGATGAAAGAGTGGATCAATTACTCATTGCCTTTGAAAAAAAAAATAGGGTTATACTTGCTCAGCTCGGACATCTGCCAATATTGCTTTTTCTACTTAGAATGGTGCTATTTACCTCTCTTCAGTAGAAAACAGTAAGTTTGAATTTGCATGATCAGAACTGAAAGTTCACCTTCTTACTTCCTGCACATCATCTCTAAGTGAATAAAGCAACAAAACTGTACCAAGGAACAGTGATTATCAATTAAGTGCACAGCAATCCATAGCCCTAAACTGGGGCATTCACTCTTTATTGCTCTAACAAACCATGATCTGCTTTTCATTAGTATATAGCATATTTTATTTATTCCTTCTGTATTAACTAAGCCACAAATTCAGAGCTAACTAATGTCAGATTGATGTCAATTTGTAAAACAATTCCTTTATAGTGTTGACACCTAATTGGAAAAAGCAGTTTAAAGAATCAGTTTCTGCAAAGAAATATTTTAGAATTGGTGACACTCATTTGAAGTTTGATGAAGAGGAAAGAGAAGTAGTGTGATTAAAATGTTGTGAATTATATTGGGATTTATCTATACTAACTTTCTGATACACCACAAAAAGCAGTAGATTTCAAGACAATTATAAAATAAATTTTGTATTTTATATTTTGTTTCCTATAGAAGTCTTTTATAAAAAATACTAAATAAAAGCACCGAAAACGGCATGAAAAGCAGAAAGAGAATCCAGGAGTACAAATACTGCTATTCCTATAGATCATGATGACTGGAGTTGTGACTAGAGAAAGCTGAATAAATAATTTTTTTAAGTAGAGTTAACTATGCTATCCTGAATGTATGAGTAAAGTGTGCCCAACATAGTTAATGAATGGGGCAAATATTTTCATGTTTATCCTTTTGTTCTTCCTGATTTTAATTATGGCAATGTATGACACGGGGTGGCATACAAATCTTGAGTTTTGGAGTGAAGAAGAGTACACTGGAGGAGCTCAAGGTATAAAAATTTAAAGAGCTCTTAACGAATTCAGGATGGTTGTAAAATATGATTACCAACTGTGTAACAGTGGCAGAATGCTTATGATATATCCTGATTTTAAAAAAAAAGGCAGAGTGGAACAGGATACCTCATAAAATTAAATCTCAATAACACTACACAAAGATGATGAATATCACATGTGGCAGATCCAACTTAAAAATAGAAGTTGAAAAAAACCAAAACAAAACCAAGTGTGAAGGCTGTAGAATGCTCAGCTGAAAAACCCCCACATCCTACAGAATGATGAAGAGATTATGATAACTTGATGGATTCTAAAGCTCTCTGAATTGTTTCATTATAAATGTGGTTCATGTAAAGACATAAAGGAAAACCAAGGAAAGGAAGTTTCAGTATTGTTTGGTTTTACTGCCAGTTTAAGAAAATGGATATTAGTAAATACAGACGGAAATGCTACAGGAAGACAAACAACATGAATGTAAGAGTATGAGTCCTGGTCTCAACAACATAGGAATAAAAAGTAAAATAAAACCTCAACAAACAAAACACTGCCACCACCAACAAAAACAAACAAACAAACAAACAGAAAGAAGCAAAAAAAACCCACTAACAAAACAAACAAACAAAATCCAACCCCCCCCCCCAAAAGAAAAAAAAAAAAAAACAAAAACAACCAAAAAAACCCCAAAAAACTCCCACCAAGACCTTCTTTGCTTTTTGATATACCTAAGCTGGTAAAATATCTTCTGTGGATGATGCAGATAGGGATCCAGTAAAAAGTTCTTTTGACAGTTTGATTTATGTCATCAGTTAGTGAAACTAAAGACAAAAAAAAAGTCATCCTGTTGGATGTGTGTTTAGAGGCCTTTTTCAGCATACTTAAACCATTAGAGCTAACTCAATAAAGGAACTGTACTTCGCTGTAGTAAGGGCATGAAATAGTGAGAGGTGATCTAAAACCAAACACTTGGTAATGCAGAAGAGGAGAGGAATAAAACATGGAGTGGACAGAAGAGAAAAAGATATTTACAGATTTAAATATCTAGGGAATGCTTAGATAGGCAGATTCTGTTGTCATCATTGCATCATTGCTGGCTCACCCTTCTGCAAGTCCCACCAATCTGTGTGAGTCAAGGTAAATTTGCAAGATGTGCAGTTCAGCACTGGACAACCCTGACTACAGCATGAAAGGGAAGAAAGACATGAAAGACGTGAAAAAAGACACCGAAAATAGAGAACAACTGAACTTAAGGCAAAGCAAAATAAAAAATGATGTGCTAATATTTATTACTAGGAATTTGAGAAGGAAACGTAGATAGTACTAAATTGAACAGATGCCCATCTTTAATAAAGACAGCAGCGGACAGAAAGGATTCTGAAGCTGCTCAGAGCACATGGCAAAATCACGCAGCCCCAGAGGGACTAGGGAAACAAGTGGGTCAAACTTGAGAGCTAAGATAAAACTGTGGTGTGAATAATCAACAGGAAATGTGTAGTTTGCCTGTGATCCTGCAAGGCTCCCAAGAGAGGAGAATGACAAGAAAGCGGTTTTTTCTGAGAGGGTAAAGGAACTTGGCCTGAGGCTTTCCTAGAAAGATCATGACCCACATACAGATTTGTTTCTTCTGCCTCTCAGGAGATCTGGTACCCATATATTTTATAACTAAATAAATAATACTATGGAAATATTCTGAATGGCTAATTTCTTACTAAATGGTAAAAAAAATCAGAGGGCTTTTAATCTCAGTTTTTACTGGCCTAAAAAATCAATATACTGTGCATACTAAATATTTCTACAATCTTTTTTCCTTCGAAAACGAATATTGTCATTAAGACTAAAGTCAACTCAGAGTTTTCTTCACACTGTTTTTACTGGCCTAAAAAATCAGTATACTGTGCATGCTAAATATTTCTACAATCTTTTTTCCTTCGAAAACGAATATTGTCATTAAGACTAAAGTCAACTCAGAGTTTTCTTCACACTGTTTCACAAAATACCCTTTTTTTTTTACAAAGCTGTAACACAGTGGAACCCAGTCACAATGGTATCCCACGGTTGAAGGTAAAGCATGCAGCCAGCCATCATAATAGAAGCTGGACTTGGATGTTGAAACAGACAGAAGCTTAATTATGCCACTTTTCTACAAACTTTTACTTCTCTCATGCCAGACACAGCTAGTTCCAGCTGTCTCCAATGGACACACTGCAGGACAGAGCTAAGGCTGAGTTGAGGGCTTGGCTTGTCTGAGAGGCACTTTAATGAAAAATGTTATCTGAGAAAGTAAAAAAAAATATGTCTAGAAGTGAGGAGTGAGGAAAAAATGTACAAGAAATAGCCTTGTGACCACTAAGGTCAGAGAAGGAGAGGGAGGATGTGATCCAAGGTTAAGCACAGATTCCTGTAAGGAGTGACAACTCATGGAGGACTATGACAGAGAAGAACATGAGACGAAGCAATGGAGAGGAACCTGAAGGTCGTGTTTGTGAGGCCACTAGGTGTTCCCCACCACCCTGAAGGCACACAGTGTAGCAGATGGTCACTTCTAGCAAGGCAGGAGAGGAGTCTGGAATGAAGAAGAGGAGCTGAGCCTGGGAAAACGATGGGGAGGAGAGGGAGGAAGATGTTTTCTAGATATGTGCAAATATTTCCCTCCTTTTGATTTTTTTTACCAATAGCTGAATCAATACTCGAATATGCATGTTTAAGTGGTAATAATGAAAGTTAAATTCGCTGAGCTGAGTCAATTTTGTCTGTGACAGTAATTCGTAAACGATTTCTCTGTCTGCGTAAATCCACAGGCTTTCTCACTCCTGATCTTCCTAAGTTTTCCTTTCCTCCTGCTGAAGGGGAAAGGCAAGTTATTGACTGTCACTGTGGGTGCTTTACTCTCAGCCCAACCTACCCCACTGATGTATCTTCCTTTACTGCCTTGAAGCCGGTGACGCAAAAAGTGAAGACAACGCACAAGAATATGAATAATGAAGCAAACAGGAAAAAAAACACAACCACTTCTTCTTTGAATATGTTAAAAGAAAAAAACAGAATCAATACTGGTAGTTTAAGCAGAACAGACTTTAGAGAGTTTAAGAGAGAAAATAAAAAAAGAGTGAAAATTTAAAATTAATATCCATAAGCTTTATAATATTAATTTATTATTTTAATTACTCCAGAAATATAGGAACTGTACCACATACCATAACATTTATTTTGCTGTTGTCCGCTGTCTCGTGACTTTCCATTTTTAAGAACAGAAGGTATACTGGTTTTGTGTGGCATGTTGCCATGATGGAGCAGGTTTCTGGCACGAACCAGGTGATGATGTGGGCATGAAGTTCATGGAGAGCTGCAGTTAGTAGCAAAGATTCATCTTGGAGTAATTTGCAAAGCATGATCTCCCGTGGGACAGACTTGGTGCTGGGGCAGGGGAAGAGTATGAGGAGGAAGAAGCAGCAGAGACAACATGCAATAAACTGGCCATGAGCCACATTCTCGGTCTCCCTGTGCTGCTCGATCAGAAGGAGGTAAAGAAAATTGTGAGTGAAGTTAAGCATGAGAAGAAAGGAGGACTGGGAGGAAAATGCTTTGAGATTTGTTTGTATTTCTCATTTTCCTGCTCTGCCTTTTGATTGGCAATTAATTAAATCAGTTTCCCCAGGTCAACTCTGTTTTGCCCATGACAGTAATAGATGAGAGATCTCCCCCTGTCCTGTCTTTATATTGACTCATGAGCATTTTGTCATATTTCCTTTCCCCTGTTGTCTTGGTTTGAAAGACAGGTGTCTGTTAAGGAAGGCAAGAGCCTGACTTGGAATGGAAGATGCAACCCCTTTCCCTCCAAATTATTATAACTTTGAAATTAAGGGCTTTCAGGCAAAGTTATGAGGAATAGGAATAACAGATCTTTACTTTTATATATATATATATATAAAACAAGGCAAACACACAGCAATAACTATGGCAATAACACCAAACAGAACCAGAACCCAGTGCAGGCCTCTCTCGCCTGTCAGGCCCTTTCCCCTTCGGTGCAGTTCCGCTCACGGCCGGCAGGGGCGCTGTTGGCTCCCGGGGAGCAGGGCGGGTGCGATGGTTCTCCCGCGGCTGCAGGGGGCGCTCCGGAGCGAGGTTAGNTGCAGTCCAGCGAAGCAGGGCAGAGGAACGGCGGAGGGGCTGCCCGGCCCCCGGCTGGGCAGGGAAAGGCGGGCTTGGAATCCCGGGGCTTTCCGGCAGCAAAAGCGCAAAAGCGATGAATTCCCTGCACCACGAGAGCAGCCACTCTCCTCTCCAATGCAGGAAGAACCAGAGATCTACGGGTCCTAGCTGCCGTCTTCTATTCAGTTCAAATCTCGTGGCCCCTCGCCTTGCACGACAAAATCCCAGGTAAAAGAGGGCAGCCACTTGGACGCCTCCCTGTGGCCAGGTTTTTGTCTCTCTTAAGTACTCTAAAATTCATGTCCTAGCAACACATATGGGGAAAAATTCTTAAAGAGAAAAAGAAAAAAAACGGATAACCCATTTTTATAAAAACCTCAACACCTGTTCAGAAGAAGGGGAGTGATAGAGCTGCTTGCTGGACACCTTGAGGCTAGCTAATGCCAAGCCACCACAGCAGAGTATTAAAATTAATATCTGCCAGGTGGATCTGTAAAAAACTTATGGTGTAAAAAGAATACATAGGCACTTAAAATATCACAGTCCCTTAACTCTTGAGTGATCTAGGTATTCCTCACTGGTGAATGTGATCTCTCTTCCAAACCCTTGTAGCAGAGCCTTCCTTGCTTACATTCTGGAATTTATTCTGGTATTTATTCTGGAAAATCCTATTTGTTTAAAACTCTCTTTCAGCTCATTGTATTTCCTATAACCTGTCTTTTTCTGTTTCTCCCCCTGTCTGTGTTTAGGCAAAAAACCTGTATTTTTTTCTTCTATCACTTTGTATAGTATAGTGGTTTTGTGTGAAAGTACTATATAATTAATGTGAACCTGTTTTGTTGGATAACTTAGTTACTTTGCCTCATCAGTTCATTACAAATCCCAGTCGGAGAGACCTGTGTTCTTCCTCACCCATTATTTTATTTTTGCCTTCTCTTACTGTTTATCTCCAGTTCTGTTACTAATGTTACAAAGTTCTTGAAAATGGTTTCCATGGAAAGGTAATGTATTCCATTTTGAATACTGTATTACTGAGACAACAGAACAATCACATTTAGGAAAGCACTTGATTAGCAATTTCAAGTAGTCACTACTGAAAATCTCCAGTCTTGCCTCAAGTGAAAGGGTAAGCGGGAATGCTGAACTTACTCTCCTTATGCCATTCACTACTTTGTGTAGCCTTCTTATATCTGCCTTAGTTTCTTGTGTCTAAATCAAAGTCATAACCATTTCCATCTTTCCCTACATAGAAGCAACTTCAAGCCTCTAAAACTTGTTGCCTGTTTTGAAGCACTTTGTTTTTCATTATAGCATCCTTGAAAACAGCAGGTTCAATGTTATTTTTAATCCCATTTTCCATTTCATAATTAATAAACAGTAGGTTTTAAGTTGCTTTGAAAACAAAGCTAAAATGCTGAAGTACTCTAATGGGTTTGGTTTAATACACAAGCTGAAAACACTAGCAGCAGCCGGGATTCAGTTCACTAATTTGTGTTTGTGAGATGTAAATATATAAATTAGGAGAAATGACAAAACAGGCTTAAAAACTTCTATAAAATATAAAGATAGTTTATTGTTACTAAGATTAAAAGAAAGAAAACCAGAAAAATTAAGAGAATAAAAAATAAACATTCCCCTCCTTTCCAGTATTTCCCCCTGCACTCAGTTTGTATCAAGGATAACAATGATGGAATTCGGTTCAGTATTAGGGTACTTAACAAAGTTTTTCAAACTTAGGGGAAAGAAAGAGGTCTTCTCTTTGCTCTACCGTGGTTTTTAAACTGCTACTTGCAAAAGTCCTGCCCACCCGGAGAAAAAACAGTCTATTGCAATGAGAACATATTCATCTCTCCTCTCCCATGGTAATCTTACAGTCTTTTTTATACTGCAGACATGGGCCAAACATGGGGTGTTCTCGTTTTAAGGATAAGCAAATTCTAGCCTGAAATTCAC
>VZRO01002558.1:12719-31709 GCA_013397915.1 Daphoenositta chrysoptera
GCGCCCTCCAGTTTTAAATATGCAAAATCGCAGAAGCGTAATTGGATTAGAAAGCTGTCAATTAATTTTCAGCTCCAATCCACATTACCAAATCTTTGTTTTGTTTTGGTCAATAAAACATACAGCCTATTTTATAAAAACATAAAGCACAAATAAATAAGTTCTACCAAAAAGAAAAAAACCCAAAAACCCCACAAACAAAATAAACCAAAAAAACCCCATGACAATCATCATAAGTTCTTAGTTAATTGGGAGAAAATATACAAATTTTGTCAGGCCTGTTGCACTACTTCATTTTAAAAAATAGTTAAGAGAAAAATCAGATGCCAAAATATGATCTGTGTTAAACCTAAATCCTTCATTTCAAAATCAAATACTGCTTTAAACTGATAATTGGAAAGTAATTATTAATTGATTGAATCGTAATTAATATTTGCTCTTATCTATTAAAACAGTTCCTTTAGTGAAGAGGAAAAGAAGCTTTTATTCAAACACTAATAATTTACTTGTATCTTTTGTCTAGTGCTAAAAATCCTGACATCAACATCTGTAAAGAAGGAGGTGGTGGAACAGATATTTCCCTGTGACCCAAGAAGACCATGATAAAGCAGGTTGTCCCCCTGGAGCCCCGGAGCCTGAGGACAACAGGTGGAGATTCCTCAGAAGCACTTCAAGAGCCGGCACTGGAGCAGACTCCTAGCCTGTGGAGACAAATTCATGCAGGAACATGTTTTCTTGGAAGGAACTCTGTCCCATGGGGAACCCAGGCTGGAGGAGTTTCTTTCTGAGGGACTGTACCTCCTGGAAAGGACTCATGCTGAAACAGTTCTTGGAACACCATAGCCTCTGGAGCTGTTTATAAAAGACTGTCTCCTCTGGGAGGGACCCCATTGAAGCAAGGATGTAGCATAGTGAGGAAAGAGTCATGAGTCATTAGTGGAGTCTGGAAGGAAGGGTGGTGGGAAGGTGGTTTTAATTTTGGTTTTGTTTCTCAGTTTCCTACTCTAATTCTAATTGGTAATAAATTAAATTAATCTTTCCCAAGTCGAGTTTTGCCTGTGAGGGTAGTCAGTGATCTCCTTGTTCCTGTCTTCAGCTGCAGCCTTTTTTATCGTATTTTGTCCCCCTGTCCTTCTGAGGAGGAGGAGTGAGAGTGAGACTTGGTGGGTACCTGTCAGCCAGCTAAGGTCCACCTACCATAGTCCTTTGAAATTCCTGGTTTTGTGAGGAAGTGAGTGGAAATCTATCCATACACTTCTACTTGCACTGTTTAATTGAGATGATGACTGCTCTCTTCACGATTGTAGTGACTTATTACAAACTCTTCAGGATACAAATTTGCTAAAAATCAGGTGTTTGTTAAATAGTCAGTGCTACGCTCGTTGTAATAAGTACTCTAAGAGTCATTAATCAGCTGCATTCAGGTAACTGTTTCAAATGATCATGTATTTCTCTAGTACTTGGCCTTTTTAAAAGGAGAACATCTAGCAAATTAAGTCACCATTTATTTTAATTTAGGTTTCACAGACTGGTTTGGAGACTCATAGTTCTGTTCATGTACACAGTTATTAGTTCTGACTGGTTTTACCCATTTTTTTTCTCCACAGCCCCTGACTAAATTTGGGTATATATTTATGCATGGTTAATGTGCATTTCAGGACTCATGTTCCAAAGCTCAGTATGCCATTTAGATGTGAGCAGAAACTGTGGCAGTTTCTCTGTCAATTTTCCATGCAAAGACTCAGATTGAGTGAAGTATCAGGACATGGGGAAGAATTTCTTAACAGAAAGGTTTGTTAAGCCTTGAAATGGACTGCTCAGGGATGTGGCTAAGTCACCATACCTGGAAATGTTCAGCAAGTGACTGGATGTGGCACTTAGGGCCATAGTGTATTTGATATGATGGTGTTTTCTCAAAGGCTGTACTCCATATATCAGAGGTCATTTCCAACCTAAATGATTCTGTGATCGTGTGAAGAATGGAGGTGCCTTATATAAGATGCTAACAAAAATTATTCATCACTGTCCAGAAATGGAATTACCAGAATGTGTTGGAGTGATTTATGATGATAGTCTATTCTGTGATCCTCTGCTTCATGCCCAAAAATCGTTGTTGTATCTTTAACGCCTGGGACTGGGTGTGTGTGGGGCTGGGGGAGTTTTGGGATTTTTGGCGGGCATTTTCAAAGACTCATTGCCTATATGACTTTCTGAGGTTCGTTTTTGCTTGGCTAGCTTGGTTTTGTTGGCCCAGGCAAAGAGCTTTTCCCTTCCCTGGCTTGGAGAAGCTGCAAAATATTTCAGCTGCCTCGAGGTGAACTCAACAGCTTCAGGTCTGAGACCAGAGGAGTGGGACTGGCGGGAGCAGGGCTGCCCCATTCCAGCCCCAAGCCTCAGGGAGCCAAGGGAGAGAAAGCACAACAAGAGGCTGCAGATCAGGTTTTTTGCCTGCTGTGGCTGCTGTGTAGCAGAGGTTGATGCCAGAGAGCCACCAGGTTTTTTGCCTTCTGCTGAAGCTGCTTCATGGAAGCTCTACTTCCCTCAGCATGAAAGCCAGTGCCATCTCACACCACGTGTTGGGAAGCAGTATTTCTCCAACATTTCCATCATTCTCTGGGTGTTTTTGGGTCTTTGTTCTTGTATGTGTATGTGTGGGGGCGGGGGATGAGTTCTGATAGTTTGGTGTTTAGCAGTTACTTACTTTACTTCCTTGCCTCGTGGCCATTCTGTAGTTCATAAACCATTGGTTTGGTTGTTTTTTGTTTGTTTTTTTTTTCCCCACTTTCCTCTATTAGTATTCATTTTCTATTGGTGGAGGACGATTGTTGAATTTCTTCTCTTTTAGAGGAGACTGCTCATTGCAGAGTGTTCTCTTTCAAATTTGTCTCAAAACTGAGACACAGAACTTCCTCATACCTCTGTGGATATAAAGACAATTGTCTATATTTTCTCAGATGAAGTCCCTTAAGATTGCGCTTATCCATAGGCTGCTTTTGAGTCTGTAAATAGATGTCCGCATGTCTTTTAGCAGTGTTGGCAATGGCTGAGAGAAATAAGCTGAACTCTGCTCAGTATGATAAGGCCGCGTCTGGAGTATTGCATACAGTGCTGGTCTCTCCAGTACAAGAGAGATGCAGATACACTGGGTACAGTCAAACAAAGGACTATCATGATGATGAAGGGACTGGAGCATTTCTCTTAGCTGAAGAGGCTCAGAGAGATAGGACTGTTCAGCCTGGAGGAGAGGATGCTTCACAGGTTCTTTACAGTGGTGCCTAGTGACAGGACTAAATGCAATGAACTAGAACACAGAAGACTCCATCTGAACACCTGGAAGCACTTTTTCAACTGTGAGAGTGGGTGAGCACTGGCACAGGTTGCCCAGGGTGACTATGGAACATCTCTTCTTGGAGATACTCAAAAGATGTCAGTACAATCCTCTGGGCAACAGGCTTGAGGTGGCCCTGCTAGAGCAGCGCATTAGACTAGAAGACCTCCAGGGGCCCATTCCAGCCTCAACCATTCTATGATTCTATGCTTTTAGATTTAAGAAAAGTTCTGTACTGCAACATCCCATTAAATGACAGAAAATTAAGATAAGCAGCTGTTACAGAAATCCTTAGATTTAATGAAGTTGAATGTTGTAAACAGAGCTAAATTCAAAGTATTAAGAACGATAATTTATTATGAAGTGTCTTATCTGGAAAGCTGTAGATCACTAGAATCTATTTTTCATGTGGGCTTTGACAAGTAATGTCTCTTGAAATATAATGAGTGGCTCTGCATTAGGGAATTTGGAAGGTGAGACTATGATTCCACAACTGAATTCATTTTCAAATAGTTAATGGTTAATACACAGGTGTTCCCGTACAAATAGGTAAGTTTATTTCTATTACCCACTCAATTCAGGATAAATAAAAGTAATCTTACGGTATTTTCAAGCCTCATTTTGTAAACTTATTACAACAGTATTGTGTGAAGAAATCTAAATTGGAATCATCATTGGGCCTATGATTGAAAACTGGGTTCACAAATTTGTCTATACTTTATTAGGTGATTAAATGAGCAAAAATAGTCAGAAGAAGCACAAAAGAGGAAATGAGGTAAACAAAGTTGCATGATTGAATAGGCCTGTAAAAGTCCTTTGTATAAATTCAGAGTAAGTCAGCTATGCCATATAATTTACCACTCTGTACTTTTAACCTTAATATTTTTCTTTAATACAAACAGTAAATATGGAGTTTAAGGATTACACATCCAGAATTTTTAGTTTCTACAACTGTCTAATTGTGACACTAGAAAAATCATGTGAGCTCTGGTTTAGATACGGTTCTGAACAACCATTCTCAAATTTCTTTACGGAAATTAATCTGGAGAAATGTATATGCACAATGTAAAAGTAGCTCGAGATCGTATTAAGTATAAACCCCAGTAAACGATATACACTTACTTTTCAGAAAGTGAATTTACTAAAGAAAAAAGTAATGCTCCAAAGAATTTATAAGTTGCAGTAAGAGACTACAAATGAAGGAATGGTCTGCAGACTTTTTTCCAGTTTGAAAGCCTAGAACTTACTTTAAGCCTCTGCAGAAGCAAATGGCCTATTTTGAGAAAGTTATTACTCACTTTGTAGGGTGTTGTGTAGTCCAGCCAGCCAGTTCTTTTAGGTTTTAGCTGACTACCATAAAGTAGTATCAAACTTAAACCAATGATTATGATGTAAAGAACATACCAACAAAAAATCAGACATAATTTTTTTCTAGGAATTATTCATTCCTGCTTCATAAATCTTAAATGCCAGTATTTGGGGTCACCAATAGAACATATAGATCAAAAAGAAAAATTATCATCTGTGTGTACTAGGAAGATGTAATATTCAGATCTTCCCTAATTCACTTCCAAATGGGCTGGGTTTGTGCCCGTATGTTTCAACATGTGAAAAGAGCTAGTGAGTATTATGTCACTAATGATTTTTTAAAATTATATATATTAAGGAAGGAATTCTGAAGAAGTAATTTTGAAGGTATAAGTAATAAAATCATAGAATATCCTGAATCAGAAGAGACCCACAAGGATCATCAAAATCCAAGTCCCAGTTGGCAGTAATTTGCTGTGAACTAAATTATGGAAATGGCAAATACAGCATATAAAGTACGAACAAAACTTTTCTACATTATTCTGCAAGTGTTCCCTGTCCTGACCTGGATAAAGTAGATCCTTCCTTTTAAATCAAACTGTACCTCGCTTTCCTTGCATGTTCACTCTTTTGATTGATCTGGGCAGATACCAGCAAGTGAGAATTGTGCCCTGTCTGATACAGTTTATTATCAAATATATTTATGCGTAACCCATGCAGTTTGGGAAATTCTATTTATCATTAAATGTACTTAGTAATCTATTGTCTCATCAGATTATTTTGCAAACAAACACAAAAAAAGGAACATCAGTTAGAGAATTTAAAAATCATTAAATGAGGTACATTGATAAGTATCTCTACAGAGTAACACACCTATGTTGCAGGAGGAAAAGCCAATAATATTTCACATTTTTATACAATGGAAAATTATATTATGTCTTTCCAATCTCCTCTTTTACACCACACTTCTGTAGAAGTCAAACACAGAAACAATATAGTGAAAAAAATCATTGGTTTTGGTTAGGTTTTTGGCAGTTATCTAAATTGGGATATACTCCTATATTGTAGGAGCAAAAATTGCTTGTGCCTTATACAATCTATAAAATATTTTCATTTAACATACATAAACACAGTCCTATACTAAATCTGAATTTTTATCCAGTAAGAATAATTCTGCTAAAAGAGTTATTTATTTATTTTTCATTATTAATAAATTAAAAAGGGAGGTGGTTGTTTGCTATATGTGAAATTTTGTGAGCTTCTGTTTCCAAGGAGAACATTTTTTAACACTTCTTTCTGGCTTCTGTCCCACATACTGTATTTTCCCGATAATTTTTTTTCCTGCAAAAAGCAAAGTTTACTCAGAAGTTTACTGAAAATTTAAATTAAAACCAAAAAGACAACCTCTGGCTTTAAAGCCATGAAAGAGGAATTGTTATAAAATAATACTAAAATATATTGGAAGATTTGTTGTAGTTTTGAGGCATGCATATTAACAATACCAAAGGAAAAACAGAAGTGGTAATATACTGCCTTCTCTCCTTCTGCCAAAGAAATAGAAAAAAACCAAATGTTATAAATCAGCTGTAAGGTATGGGAGTTTAACTGAGCTGATCAATGAAGTAGTGCACTAAGTCTCCTAATTTTGCAGGAAAAAGTAATAACTTAGAAAACAAGTTAGATAAAAGAGTTTTTCAGCACAACACTGGAACAATGCTCGAAGTCTGAGGATATCCTCTGAAATCTTCTCAATAATAGTAGTAACGTGTCATACTTCTGTATATTTGCAATAAGGAAACATTTTATTACTCACATGTTCAAAAAATAGTGTGGAGAATAATTTGAAATTTGAATAAAATTAATTTATGCTAACCCTATTTTTTTTAGGAGGACAGGAAAATTCTTGTGGTAATAGATAATTTCTCTGTATCACAGGTTGTCATTCCTAAGAGCACTGGATTTTCTCATTGAGTGCATGCTCCACAGGACAGGTGGATCAGATACGTAAAGTCAGGGTATATATATTGCAGAATGTAGAACAGTGAAATAAATAAGATTGGATACTGTGACTTGTACAGGAAGTAGAAACAGGAGTGGAAAATTACCATGTAAATACAAAGACTGTGGAAACTGGATAATCTAAAGGACTTTGCTTGATTGCTGGGAAAAAAGTGTCTCTGAGAAACAATAGATATATATAAAAGCAACAATAGCACCCATGCTCGTTTATATATAGAATTATCCTGATACTGAGGAACAAACTGGGTACATTAAATAAAGCAAACATAGAACAGAGAAGAGAAGAGAAGAGAAGAGAAGAGAAGAGAAGAGAAGAGAAGAGAAGAGAAGAGAAGAGAAGAGAAGAGAAGAGAAGAGAAGAGAAGAGAAGAGAAGAGAAGAGAAGAGAAGAGAAGAGAAGAGAAACTTGAGAGCCAGAAGAGAATAATTAGAAATGCAAATGTGAGATTATTGAGATATTAGTATAAACCTGAAAATAATTATTAAGGAAAAGTTTAGAGAGAGGCATCTGCTTTGGAAGTTGGTAATAAGTAGCTGAAGGAAACATCACAGAATTTCAGTATTTTTCAGTCCCATATTGAAATATATCGTCTAGCTGCAGCTGGTTATTTCAGCCTTTAGTCACCAGCAGCATGAAAAGGCAAGACAGATGTTTAGAGAAGCAGCTCAGGGTTAAGGATGGTTTGGTTTGTGCTGTTTTGCAAATAGGTGAAGGAAATTGCTGATCCCATATTATAGTTATGAAACATTATCGTTATGAAATGAATAATACCACAAACAGAAATTCAGTAAACCCCTTGCTTCTAGTAACTTCTCAGGAAGTCATAAATCCAAGTTACGTCTACAGTACAGTTCACTACAAAACTTAGTAATGTGGGAATTAAACCAATCTCACTTTACTGAAGAAAAGTAGGGACTAGAAGATTTATGTCCAAATTCTGGAGACTGTAAAAAAATGCAGTTTTAAGTGCAGCTGTTAAGTGCTAAAAAACAATGGTAAATTTTATATATATATATAAATATATATATGTGTGTATATATATATACAGACACAAGGGAAGATGTATCGTGTCTCAGTACTAACAGACTTAAGCATGACATGATATACAGAACAAAATGTCAGAAGAAGTTACTTATTTTTCATAGATTGCAGGCAGTGAAACTGCAGTAAACGAGATACAACAATGAAAAGGTCACTATTAAGTTAATATGACTCTATGGCTACAGTCTTTGTATTAGAACTGTATCAGTTAGTATCATTAGACACAAAACAGGAAAGGCATCTTTCTGGAAAATGGTCAGCTTTTAGAAGCTGGCTTCTCAGTACAAGATGTTAACGAAAACTATCCTCCAGGGAAAAACACCTCAGGTCTATCAAATGAAATGCACAGATAACAGCATGGGGAAAGTAGAGGGTGAGATTCTAAAATGAAAGGAGGAACAGTGAAGCACGAGGAAACTGAGAAGTTCAGGAAAAGGACTGATGGCACAAACCCCAGTTTTAAGATTTAAAGAAATCATAAATTTAACCCCACCTCGAAACAATGAGAACAAGGACAACAACCAAACAAACCAGCCAAACAAAACCCCCTACGAACCAAAATAAAAAGTCGGCAATGAAAATGAATGCCTCCGGGTCCTCATACTTATATATACATATAAATATCCAGAGGTAAAGCAGGTCTCTTGAGTCTGATAGGATTAATTCCATAGCTGCTATGGAATTGTTTATGTGCATGTTTTGGGGGTAGAATTAGAGGTAGGAAAATTCTGATCAGTTTTTCTTCTCTCTTGTCCTTCAGATTTCATAATAAATTAAGCAAATTGCTCAGTCTATCATTTGGGAACTTGGATGAAAGTACTAATACATTTTTCTGGAACATTTAACTAGGTGCATATTAAGAAAATCCTGGAATATCAGTAGGCCGATGGAGAGCTTTGAAGTGTTTTAAAAATAGCTTGGTGACCCTACCATTGGGCAGACGATGACAGGAAATTATGTTTTAATGACACACTGTGTAGTGATAGATTTAGTTAATTTTCAGGCCTGGCTAGAAATGCCTCAGGCTATTACAGTTCTAGTCAATCATGCAATTTGTTATTATCAAAAAGATTGGAATGGTGATTCTGTCAAAAGATGTTCCAGAGAACGCCATAGCTGTCTGCAGCAAATAGCAAGAGATTTGACAACTCAAAGGCAGAATTATGTATTTACACAGCCTGTGTAAAGCTAGAGGGCTAATTTGAAAAGCAATACAGATTCCCCTCGGAGACAATCTCAGCAATTGCAGAAGTGTTAATTGACTTGGAGGAACAGGAAGTAATTTAAAAATGCAATTCAGTAACTTACCAGCATAGTAGGTTATAAAAGGGAGACGTCTTACAGAGACTATCAATGACTGTTATATTTAAATGACATAACTCCTGTCTGCTCTGGTGGTGTCATCCTACAGACACAAGGAGCTATTAGAAATAAGATGTAGCTGTTTTCTATAATAAAGATATGAAGTGCACTATCACCCCTCTGCTGTCATGAGGAGAATCATTGTAAGTTTGCCTTAAATATTAGGAATTTCATGACTGTTGTTTCTTGTAGAAATAGAGAAAGCCTTTGTGCAACACTTCTCACGATAGCTAGTGCCTCAGACTTTTTTTAGGTATGTCAACATATTAACATTAATTATAGTGGGTTTTCAACTCTGATTAATTACAGTCTATTTATCTAAATTTGCCAGGGAGTTTCAAAGTAATGCAGTACTGTCCTTCCCTTCAGTGTCTATTTCTCTTTCGTAATGTCACGCATTTCGTCAAAACTTGTATTCTCGAGTGAGATGGTTGTATTATAGCAAAGGAAAAGGACCACTAGAGATTCTGTAACTCTCCTCATAGGAGCTTTATAAGGTTTAGTCAATATTTTTAGACTACTTTGAAATCTTTCAGTGCCTGGTTACTAGAAGATATTCATAAAAATCACATAATATTCTGAGTTGGAAGGGACCCAGAAGGATTATCAAATTCAACCCTTATTGGTTATGTTCTCAATTACAGCGAACATTATTATGTAATCCTAAACCCATAAGAGTTTGGGGATATTACAGTAGAATTCAACAATAGTTCTCCATGTAGTAACTCTTTATGCAAATTTTTAGAAAAAAAAAGTCCATAGCAGCTTTTCTTTTACAATCTCAGTCCATCAGTTGGTTACATTGATTTACAGTTGTTTAAAGAGAGGTTTCAAAAAAGAAACATAAAGCTAAAGTTCCTTCTAGCATTTTCTGTGTCCAGTGGTACCTGTCTGAATCAGGAAGGCATTTGGTCATACCTACACACTTACACCATAATAGAGACTTTCAGCATCTTTTCCCTTCTATTATCTCCAGTATTAAAAAGTGTTGTTCTTCGTTTGTATGGAAATGATAAAATTGATAAGCAAGGTTCAGTGCTCATTTAAGTATTTTACATCTCCTAGCAAATTTTTCTTTATAATTTTTAAGTGATTTTATTTTTTTGGTGAGGTTTATTTTGTGATGGATAGAAATTGTAAACCAATGTTACAAATTAAAAACTCTCTTTTAATAAATATGATAATAAAATGGTTGTAATTCCTAAGTTATACTTGTCACATTTTAATAAAGTTTTGTCTATAATATCTCCTAGAGTTTTTGTAAGGGAGTTCATTGGCATTCTCCAAAGACTCCTGTGTTTCAAGTGCCTGTTTCAGCCCCATTCAAAATGTACCTAGAAAGCAGAATCTTTTGAAAAATAACTTCTCCTAATTTTAATTACTTGACTTCACACTGGATGTTTGTTATATACTATGTATTAGATTTACCAAAATTACAGACTTGCAACTCAATTCCACTAAACATTTAAAATTTTAATTTTATTTTTTTAGATATGGGAAAATTGTGGTGAAATTATGAGGTGTGGAGCCTGTGTAAATTCTCCCTATTTGCTGGTGTCATGATTTATCTTGCATGGTCTTATGACTTTCCTTGTGAAATTATTTTTGTGATGCGTCATTTCTGAAGATTGTAGACTGTGTGATGAATGTATATTTTAATGATTATTCAGATATTGAAAAGTAAAATATACTACTGGGAGTTAAACTCAGGGATTTTAAATGCACAAAGACATGATCACAACATTATTGCAGCTGAAAATAATCATTGGTGATATAACTTCAAATGGTTATTGTGTAGTGCCTCTTTTCTGTCTAGCAGCAATAGGGTGACAGCAAGCATTTACATCATTCGTCAGTTGAGGACTCCTATATTTATGCCTGGAGTGGTCTTTTCCTGGTGGTCTGTTCCTCTTTGAAAGGACTGGTTGTTGGAACACTGCAGCCTATGGGAAGGACCCACATTGAAGGACTCTTTTCTGTGGCAGGGACCCCACAACAGAACAGGAAACAGTGTGAGGATGTAAAAGAGTGGCAAAGATAAAGTGTTATGAGCTGATGACAATCCTTGTTCCCCGTTCCACTGAATCCACATGAGGAGAAACAGGTTGAAGAGCCATGAGTGAAGCTGAGCCTGGTAAGAAGGGTGGTAGGAAAGCGATTTTAGTTTTGTTTCTAAATATCCTAGTCTATTTTTAATTGATCTAATTAATTATTTAATTTCTCTAAATTAATTAATTTAATTTAATTACTCTTTCCCAAGTCAAGATTGGATTGCCCATGAAGGTCGTTCATGAGCAATCTCCCTATTTTTATTTTGATCCACAAGATCCTTTTATTTATCATCATCAGGTTCATGGCTGCTGCCTGCTGCATTATTTTGGCGAATTCTCAAAAAGTTTGTGATGAGAAATTACTTCCCTTCAATTCTGTTGCCATCTTCCTGCCTGGTTTTTAGTACAGTAATACCATGTCTTTCATGCCAGTAAGAAATGCTGTCATCGTAGAACATGCTTTCCCACCAGATACAGATTTTTCCCTGTGTCTCTCAGCTGTGGGGTTAAGAGCTTCTCACTCAACCCAGTGCAGAGCTGGTCATTAGTGCAGTCCACCACTATCACCAAGGGAAGCAAGTCACCTGTTTTACCAGAGAGCTAGAAAGAAGTGTGTTTGGATTGAAAAAAGTATTTAGTAGAAAGAAGAGAGGACAAATACATTGTCAACATCTGTATATTCTTTCAAGTTGCTTGCTCCGTGAGACCATACTTAAACTGTCAGGCGCGGTGAACAATGGTACTGATTTATAACTGTTATGAAACTGGAAGCCTGTCCCCTGAATCAATTCTCCTGTCTAACTCAGAACACTTCTAGCTCCTTGGTATACTGTTGTGTCTCAGAAGAAAAAAGAACATGGAAGAACTTACACAGCCTTAAAGAGCATTCAATAGTTCAATGTTGAAGAAAATTTTTCATCTTACCCATCAGTTGCAGGAAAAGAGATGCAAATTCATATGAAACTGCTGAATATATGTTCCTTATGAAGTTCCACACTTTTTGAAGTAAAACCTGTTAAAAAAAAGCCGTTTGTTATTTCTCTTCTGTGAAACACAAAGGTTCATTTTTAGCAGAATAAATATTTTTAAAATAAATGAAACTGCAGAATTTCATCGAGGACAAGTAACATTTTAAGAAATATTTATTAAAAAACCAAAATAACAAACCAGCAGCCTTAAAAGGATCAAAAAATATATCACAAATTACATTTTCAAAATTACATTCATAGTTAGAAGTAGCATTTAAAAACATATTCATAAAGAATAATAGGTCAGCAAAAGTCTACAGTTTTTAACATACATTGTATGGATTATTCTGCTACATTTATTTGCAGTGAGAGATTGATTTCTCATGACAAGCACTGTATATCTGTCATTTTAAAATTGAATAATGTTAACAATTCTGCTTAAAAATATACAGATGCTTCCATATTTGAGCCAATACCATTCACGAAATGACATTAAGTTATTAAGTAAAGCCCAGAGAGAAAAATGCTTCTTTGAGATGCATTTACAATGGAACATTCATCACACCATATCTATTTTCAATTTGAAACTCTTTGTATTATAAGAAAGGGAAAGAAACTTTCACTTTAAACTCTATTAGATAGGCAATGTAATGCAGTTATTCAGGAAGATTTAAGAGAAGATGCTTTATACTGACTAGAATGGGGAAATAAGATCAGTATTTTCATCTATGCTTCCATTTAATAAGCTATTCACTGACTTTGCAGAAATTATAGCAGACAAGAAAACATATACTTTCAGTGTATATGTCAAGGAGAAAACATGAAATTTTCAATTGCTTTTATTTTATGATTAGCACAAGATAAGACACACTGTAATTTCTCCAGATATATGTATACGAATGAAAAATTCTTACTGAAAGTAGCTATTAAGTTTTGGCTTCTTCTTTACTAGGTGTTTTTGGTGGCCATTGCTGTTTCTGGTTTTGTCAAATGATTAGTTTATATTTCCTTTTTAGTCTACTATGGGAAGAAAATCCTCTTACACAGGCATGGGCCAATCTCAAAGTATTTGCAGTTATCAAACTGTACTTAATGGTGTATGATTCATGCATTAAATTTTCCAATTATCTTTTCTTTTTCCCTTTAATTAAGAGGGAAAAAAACCTTCTAAAATAATGTACTAGATGTAAAGAGCTATTAACTTCAGACTTTAGTGGGAAAGCATGAAAGAGAGCTGAAAAAATAAGGAATAGTTTCTAAGGAATACAATGTTTTGAAGACTGGAATCCATTTTAAAGTATCTTCAACTTAAATCCACTTCCAAGTAATACTTAATAAGTGGTATCACGAATATTTTTGTACCAGAAAGATAAATTTGCTTCTTACAAAGGATTTATCAAGTACATCTTTCAAAAATGTCAGACAAATGAGAGCTTCATCTCATAATGCAGCTCTAAAGCCTTGCAGGTCTTTGTAGAAATTGATTCTGCACTTTGGTGATATAAAGTTGACTGAAATGTTGAGCTACTTGGATCTGATAAAAATATTTTTAAAAATTATTTTGAAACAATAAGCATTATTTGTATATGGTAAAGATTACTTAGTTTAATCTTCATTTCTCTATTTCTTTTGTAGAACCCTATATTTTTTTACAACTAGACTTTCACTAATTTAAATAAATGGTAAATAAGAAAATTCAGCAGCCAAACAGCCTTCGTTCTTTTATAGTTTTTAACTGGGAAGTGCTGCATATTTCAATAGTGCACGATTTTTCAAAAATTTCATTAGTACATCATTGATTGCTCATTTTTTATCTCTCAAAACAATTTAACACAGTGTCTTTCATGCAGAGAATAACATATTCATATTATTTGATTTTTGATGAAACCAAGTGACCCTTTAAATTTGCAATAGGGTTTTTAAATTTTACATGAGTTTCTTTACTGCTGTTCATTTAATTCTCTGTTTTCATTAACCATCTGCAAGCATTTGACTCTATGACAATTATTCAGCTGTGCCAAATCATGACTGACATTTTACAAATGTTCAAAGGAAAAAGAGATCAAGAAAGGGACGAAAAACCTCACATTCAAACAAAAAAGTCACAGTTCAGAATGGTGCATTTCCCATTCAGCTGAGACATCTGAATAGTAATTATTGGCCTGATTGTAAATCCAACTTAATTGCATTTTGTCTTCCTATCTGATGAGCATTTCATGATGATGATGATTACTCCTACTAAGAGATGTTCACTGCATTGATATTTCCCCACATTGATAGCCAGGGGGCCCTACAGATAAGGCTATGAAGACAAAACTGCTGTTTTCTCTATTATTCAGTTACGATTTTTCAAGTGAGAAAGAATCCCTCAGTATTCAAGTGAGAAAGAATCATGGTTTAGATGTCTATCACCTCCCAGCCTGCCTTCCACATGGGGGAAATTGAGCTAATGTTCATTAGAAAGTTCTTTAAGTAACAAACATAACTGAGAGACCAAGCCAGCATAATCACTGCTGATTAACTAGGCCACCTCCATGCAAGATAAAGTAACCTGGTTTCCCCCCTATTTATAAAAAAATCTTCCATTCAAAATAATCTCTGTTCTTCTTGGAATTACTTGGATTGCTAAAATGTTCAGTCATAATTACTTATTTTTTATTTTTGCATGTTTATGGATTAGTTAGGTAGAAATGTTAGGCAAGTCCTGTGGCAGAAAGAGGAGAGTTAACATGTTTTCATCGATCTTTATATTTCACAGGAGGTCACTAAACTAGATTTCCACTGAAAACTTAAATACACCAGTGAAATAACTGACTGTAGAATTAGAAGGCTCTTATGCCTTTAGCATTTTGTCTGGGTTTTAAAAGTGTGATGAAAGCTCTGATAGAAGCATAGAATTCACACTGTCTGGAAGGACATATACCACTGAATATTATTAAAAAAATAGTATTAGAAGAAATGAAAAATATTTAAGGAAAATGAAATATTAAAGACAAATACTTTATTATGCTTGTTTTAATACTTTTGGCTTGGCATAAATGGATATAAAAGATAGAAATGTCTTTAGAGGACTCATTGTCACACTCCCTTGCAGCAGCTTGGAAGAATTTCATCAAAGTTCAAAGAAAAATCAGGCATAGAACAGTCCTTTTCATTATCCAGAGTTACCAGTTTAAACCAGAGGCCACGTCAAAGATAACAGATCAAAACCCTCTGCTACCTTTATTGTATCAGGGAGAAAAGAGAAAACTTTGGTGACATTTGTAGTGGTGGGCAAAGTAGATGAAAGAAAATTAAATGGATTTTGGATGTTGGCCAGCCTGAAGACATCTGAAGAGGAAGAAAGTTTACATAGTCAAATCTTGTCTTTTTCTATCACATAGCTAAATTTTCATTAATTTTCCTTTCAGATTAAATTGTAAAAATACAGATAATTTGCTTAAGATTTTCCCTATGATGAAAAGAAAAGCTGTAGAAAGAGAGTATAACTTTTCTCCAAAACTGCAGAACTATCTGAAAATTCAAATCTCCTGATTCTTGTGTATGTCATCATTACTACAGGAAATCTGGTATTACGCTCATTCCAGTGAGCCCCAGCAATCAAAATATGTGCCCAGGTCCTTCAAAGGCTGCAAGTTCTTCAGAGAGAGAACACTGGAACTGTAATTAATATTTCCCAAAACCTGAGGAATCTAAACACAGTATTTTGGATTTTCTATTTTAAAATGTTAAAATATACAATATTTTTTTCATGATCTATTTTAATCAACAACTTTGCTTTTCTCTCCCCGTTCTTAATTTTGTACCAGAGTGAGGTTTTTTCTAACTTAAAATTTCTTTTCTTGATTTTTTAAAAAATTCTGAGTTCTCATAAAATATAACAAATTAGGGAGTACAATTCTGAATTATATCTTCATGGAACAGGAAGGCCCTCATGAGGTGAGAACAGTCAAATCCTAAATGGGAACAGAGACAAGGCAGAGATGTTTAAAGTTTTTTTTGCCTCTGTCTTCAACACTGATGAGGGACCAAAGGGATGTCAGGGCTCTGAGCTGGAGGACCATGACTGTGAAAATGATCAGCTCCCAGTTGATCCTGAACTTTTGAAGGGATCTGCTGCTCCATCTGGATCCCTACAAAGCTATGGGGCCAGGATGGTTTCATCTGAGAATGCTCAAAAGAGCTGCCGATGTCATCACTAGCCTCTCTCCATGATTTTTGAATGGTCTTGGGAATCTGGAAGGTCCCATTTGACTGGAAGTTGGCTAATACTGTCACAATTTTCAAAAATATCTATAAGGAGTACCACAGAAACTACAGTCCTGTCAGTCTCACTTCAGTGTCTGGTACAATTAAGGGGAAAGTTATTCTGGGAGGTATTGAAAAACATCTGGAAGACACTCCAGTCAGTAGTCACAGCCAGTTTGGCTTCATGAGAGAAAAGTCCTGCTTATCAAACTTTTTTTAATTTTTATTACAAGGTAACCCACCTAGCAGATCAAATGTAATATTTTTGGATTTCAAAATATATTTTTCGATTTTTACACTGTTTCTCCCAGGATTCTTCATGACAAAGTGTGCAGCATGTAGCTGGACAACACATCACATGATGGGTGAGCAACTGGCTGAGGGACCAGGCACAAAGGGTTATAGCAAATGGGGTAACATCAGGCTGCTGATGCTAGTGGGGTTCCACAGGGCTTCATCCTCATCCCAATGCTCTTCAACATCTTCATAAAGTACTCGGATATAGGATTCGAAGGTATACTAAGTTTGGCAATGATACTTAACTGGGAGAAGCTGTCATCTCACTCAAAGGCAGAGAAGCCCTGTAGAGAAACCTTGACAAATTAAAGGGCTGGGCAATCGCCCACTGTATGGAGTATAACAGTGGCAAGTATTGAATTCTGCACCTGGGATGGGGCAACCCTGGATGTACAGACAGACTGGGGAATGAGAGGCTGGAAAGCAGTGCTATGGCAAGGGCGCTGAGTGTCCTGGTTGATGGCAAGTTGGACATCAGTCAGCAGTGCCCTGGCAGCCATGAGGGACCTCCCTGTCCAGCTGGGCCAGGGAGAGGATTGTCCCCTTCTGCTCTCCACTGGGGCAGCCTCACCTCAAGTGCTAGGGGCAGTTTTAGGCACCACAATATAAGATGTAAAGTTGTTAGAGAGTGTCCAAAGGAGGCCATGAGGATGCTGAAGGGTCTCGAGGGGAAGCCACACATGGAGTGGCCTGAGGTCACTTAGGTTTTTCAGCCTGGAGAAGAGGAGACTGAAGGGAGACCTCACTGGGGTCTTCAACATCATTATGAAGGAAAGAGGAGGGGAAGACACTGATCTCTTCTCTGTGTTGACCAGTGATAGGATCTGAGGGACTGGCCTGAAGCTGAATCAGGGAATGTTTAGGTTGAAGTTACAAAACAGATTTTCCCCAGCAGGTGTTTGGGCACTGGAATATGCTCCTCAGGGCAGAGGTTACAGCACCAGCCTGAAAGAGCAAGTGTTTGGATAATGCTCCCAGACACATGGTGTGACACTTCGGGTGTCCAGGAGGAGGCCAGGAGTTGGACTCAATGATTTTTGTGTGTCCCTTCCAACTCTGCATATTCTATGATTCTATGAAATAATTTCAGTTTTATTGGTTTTATCCTCTGCAGAGAGAGGAATGTTAGTTTCACTCTCAGTTTACATCTTCTGTGTGTTAAGGAATTGGAATGTGCCTTTGGAATTCATGTTGAGAGACAACTAGTTGCTGTCCTTTCCCTTAGGTTTCTTTTTAAATATTTTCAACAACTGGAGGAACAAACGTTTTTACCCTCTTTTCAAATTTCCAAAATATGCAAGGCTTTCCTTTAAGGCTGCTGAATTAAAGCTGCTAGTCAACAGGAATTGTATGAAGAAAGGTTTTTAACAGATCTGTTTAAATTATAAAAAGTTAAAGTATTCTATAATTAATATATTTTATTTTATTTAGAAAAATGACTTTTTAATTAAGGTTGCCTGTGTAAATGATTTAATACGATGTAAAAAACTTGGGATTTGCTTGTACTGCATCTCCAGCACATCTAAACCCATATTTTGGAAAGTTTTAAAATAATTTTAAACATGTATAATTGCTCTTCAGTAATATTTTCTAGAACATGGCAAAACTTTATATTTTTCAGTTTCCTGGTTTTGACTGATGCGAAATTATCATCTTTATTCTTAAAGGCATTATCATTTCAGGGTATGTCTGAAAGGAGGATCACCCTTATTTTCCCAGAATTGTAAAAAAGTTCCATGTTAGACTTCCAAGACAAAAGCTTTGCATGTTTTTTGTATACTGTATTTAATTTTGTGTGAGGTTTTAAAACATGGTTTCAGTTCTTTTATTTCAATGTACTGCACAGAAGAAGATGCAAAAGAAATAACCTTACAGTAGGATTTTTTTTTTAAGGAAGTTCAAATTACCCACATTAGGACACTTTACCTTGTGGTTTATGAGGTAGCATTACAGAAAAAGAAGACAAATATATTCAAATATTTAAAGACTAAAAACTTAAAAGATGTGGAAAACTCAAATGTTATTTCCCCAGATTTTGAATACAAATTCCGTTAAATTTAAATACAAAGTTCAAAAGGCCTTGAGGAAAATTATCTGAGACTTATTACTCTCTCAGAGATGTGAATGCATCTTTTATTCCACCTTAACACTGTGCACAACAGTACTTTCCTCTATGCACATGTTCTCATAAATGTCAGGTAAAGTAACTTGAAATTAAAAAATCACTGAAAATTTTAGAAATTTTCTACAAACCTTCATTTACAAAAATGAATTGTCTTCATGAATTTTCATGTCAAGACTTAATTGATTTGAAGACATTTTTCTAAAGCCAATTAGGCAAGAACTGAGTGACTTTAGACTCTGGGA
>VZRO01002561.1:14223-28772 GCA_013397915.1 Daphoenositta chrysoptera
CCGTGTCACCCCCCTGTCACTCCCCTGTCCCTCCCGTGTCCCTCCCGTGTCGCTCCCGTGTCGCTTTCGTGACCAGCCAGCCTTTGGGATAACGATCCCAAAGCTCAGCAGCATCCCTGGGACGGAAACCTGGGAGTCTGCCCACCAACAGCCTGGAAAATCGTGGGAATCAGCGCTTTTCCCGGTTTTTCCCTCGCTGTCGGGGTCGGGGCTGGGGACAGGCGCGGTGACAGAAAGCGACACGGAAGGAGCAGGAACGCACTGGGGGAGCATTCCCTGAGCGGGACGATCCCAATCCACCCCCGAGGGATTCCTGGGGGATTTTCCAGGGGCAGCGAGCCGGAATTCCAGGCAGGAATCCGGCCCGGGATGCTCTCCCTGGAGACCCCTCCGTCCTGTCCTGTCCAAGCTCCACCCCCGGAATTTTGGGGAGCGCTTCCAGCCCGAACACCCCGGCGTTGTGTAGGGGGGATGGGGTGTCAGACCCGATCCCATTCCACCCTCTGGATAATTCCCGCCATCCCAGACCGCTCCCGGCCTCATCCCAGCTGGCCGAACGCTCCCTGAAAGCCGATCTGGAGGAATTCCAGCTGGCAGCGCCGGGAAAGCAGCTCGGCTTTCCTTGTTCCGACACCTCGGAGCTGCGGCTGCGGAATGAATCCCCCAGCCCTCACTCCCGGCTCCTGACCGAAGCCTAGGGAATTTTATTGTGCTCTTTTCCCTGCTTTTTTTTTGGTTTTTTTTTTTTTTTTCACATTCCAGGTGGGAAAAGCGGTTTTTCCCTATTTTCTTTCACATTCCAGGCGAAAAAGGCAGTGTTTCCCTATTTTCTTTTATATTTCAGGTGGAAAAAGCTGGTTTTTCCCTATTTTTTTTTCACATTCCGGGTGGAAAAAGCGTTTTTTCCAGCCCTCACCCTCACCCCCGCCGCGGTCATTCCCATCTTCCCTAAAATCCGAGCTGCTTTTCCCATCAGCCGCGCGGACAGCGGGATAATCAGCGAGGGGAGGGAAATTCCAGCGGGAGAACAAAACCTCCCAAAAGCAGCAGGGGCCAACCCAAAACCCCTCCCCGGGCTGGGCTCCACCACCCCAAAAATCCACCCAAAAATCCAGGAGCAGACTCAGAATTCCCTCCTGGAAAGAAGGGATGCTCCGGGCAGAGCCCTCGCTTTGTTTTCCAGGGAGAAAATCCCTCCCAAACCTGGAATTCGCAACCCGCGACCCGCGGAGCTGCCGGGAAAAGCCACCTCCGGCGTCCCCAAGCTGGTGACACCAAACTTGGAGCCTTTGGGGCGTTCCCGAATCCTGCCGAGCTTCCCGAGCGCTTCCCGCTCCCGTTCCAGGCCGAGCCTTGAACCCCGAGCCGCCCCGAGCGCCTCGTTAATGAGGATTATTAATTATTCACAGCGCCGGCTGATTAACGGCGCCTCCAGCCCTAATTTGTTTTTCCATCAACACTTCCCGGTCCCCAGCGGAGCGCCGGGATGGAATCGCTGCCGGGAGCCTCGGGAATGCCGTGGTTGGATCGGGAAGGGCAGCCTGACATCCCTGGAATGGCAGCCAGGCTCTGGTTGGGTTTTTCCCGCTGCTTTCAGGGTTCTCCTGGAATTTTTGGGTTCCCCCTTGGCTCCAATTCCAAGCTTTTCCCAGAGTGCCTTGGGATGCTCCGGGAGAAGTCCCTGTCCCCACCCCAGGAACCTTTGTAGGGATAAATCCAGGCCCGGATAAATCCAGGAGATTTCTTTATTCAGGAGATTTATTCATCCAGGAGCTTTATTTATCCAGTTGTTTTATTTATCCAGGAGATTTCTTCATCCAGGAGATTTTTTGGGCTCCAGGAATCCCAAACCACATCCAGGACATCCCAGGGGTGGTCCAGAACATCCCGGATTCAGGATCACCCGCCTCTCCAAGCCCCTCCCCGCTGCCGGGAATTTACGAGCGGCTGTTGGGAATGTGGCAGCTTTATCCTCCTCCGGAGACTCCATAAAATAATCGAGGGCTCCGGGAGGAAGATGGACTGGGCCGGGAAGAGTTTTCCTGCCTGATGGCTCCCCAGGCTCCTTTCAAGCCTCCTCACGGCGCTAAACGCCCGGAGCGGGAATAAAATATGGGATATAAACAAACAGGCGGCGGGATCGGGAATAAAGGATGGGATATAAACAAACAGGCGGCGGGATCGGGAATAAAGGATGGGATATAAACAAACAGCCGGCGGGATCGGGAATAAAGGATGGGGTATAAACAAACAGCCAGCGGGATCGGGGCACGCGGATGTAGAGGGGGAATGGTTGGAGCATCCCAGGGCTGGTCCAGGATATCCTGGAGTATGGCCAGGGCATCCCAAAACATGGCCAAGGAATCCCAAAGAATGGCCAGGACATCCCAGGGTTGTTCCAGGAATCCCAAAACATGTCCTGAACATCATCCAGAACATCCCAAAGAACGGTCAGGATATCCCAGGATTCATCCACGACATCCTGGAGCATGGCCATGGCATCCTGAACATCGTCCAGGACATCCCAAATTTTGGCCAGGGCATCTGGAACATGGTCCAGGACATCCCAAAGAATGGTCAGGACATCCTGAGGCTGGTCCAAGAGATCCCAATCCCTATGGATCTGCCCTCCTTCCATCCCTATGGATCTGCTCTCCTCCCATCCCTATGGATCTGCTCTCCTCCCATCCCTATGGATCTGCTCTCCTCCCATCCCTATGGATCTGCATCCCCTCCCAATCCCTATGGATCTGCCCAATCCCTATGGATCTGCCCTCCTTCCATCCCTATGGATCTGCCCCCATCCATATGGATCTGCATCCCCTCCCCATCCCTATGGATCTGCCCCCATCCATATGGATCTGCATCCCCTCCCCATCCCTATGGATCTGCCCCCATCCCTATGGATCTGCTCTCCTTCCATCCCTATGGATCTGCCCCCTTCCCATCCCTATGGATCTGCTCCCATCCCTATGGATCCACCCCATTCCCGATCCCATCTCCCGCCCCTCACTCTGTTAATTGGATTGGAGGCCAGGAAATTTCATTAATGCCAGGCACAGGCCCCGGCCTGACTCCAGAGGCGGAAAACCGGGAAAAGCCATCCGGCCGGGAAAAACACGACTCCCAGACCCAGCTCCATCCTGGATAAACGGGAGATTAAATCGGGATTGATTCCCTCCCATCCCGGCTCCCATGGGAGTGCAGGGCTGATCCCAGGGGTGATCCTGGCCCTTCCAGCAGGGATGGGAATGCTGGGATTCCTTCCAAGGAAAAGGGACTGGGGGGATGTGACCCGTGGGATCACCATTAAGTCCTCACGGAATGGTTTCGATCATCCCGATCCCATTCCAGGGACGCCTCCCACTATCCCAGGGTGCTCCAGACAATTCCAGGGATGGGGCAGCCATGGTTTTTCTGGGAATTCCACCCCCACGTGTGCAGGGAAGGGTTTCCACGGCTCCATCCTTTTTTCCATGGAATGCTTTTTCCCATCATCTCCGAGGTTTCCCATCCTGGATTCCTTGGAGCTGCTAGGCGTGGGATGGGAGGAGAACACTGGAATGATACCTCCAGTTTGGATCTGCCGGAAAATCCCTGAAATTCTTGGCAAACACCTGGGACCAGCCCTGAGCTTCCCAAAAAAAGAGTGGTTCCCATTCCCAGGAATCCACAAGCGCATTCCTGTCCCTGGGAAAGCTCTGGGCTCCCAACAAGACAAACATCCACAGGGCTGGAAAAATCCCGGTTTTATTCTGGAGGGGAATTTCCCGACACCAACGCAGCAGCTCCAAACCTCCCTTTCCAAGGAAAAAACCCTTGGAAGCCCTTCAGGAGATTCCCGGGAAAACAAAAGCCAAGCAAACACTGTTTTATTCATGGATTCATTCCGCCAGCTCTGCGGGGATTTTTCCTTGGATCCAGGCCGAGTTCCCTGTATTCCGTTTATTATCATCATCATCGTTGATTTTTTTGAGGAATTTTCCCCTGGAGCGGAGCCCGCGGGAGCTCGTTAGGGATCACAGCGCTCTTTCCGGAGGACGCTGCTCCTTCCCTTCCCATCCCATCCCATCCCATCCCATCCCATCCCATCCCATCCCATCCCATCCCATCCCATCCCATCCCATCTCCCTGGATTTCCCTGGACCCGCCTCCCGGGAATCCTCTCCAGTGCTAAAAACCCCCAAATTAATTTTCCTTCCCAGTTCCGTGGCCAAATCCCAATCCACCTGTGCCATTATGGAATGGGCCCTGCCTGGAATTTTCCCTCTTTCCATAATTATCCACTCCCTCCCCCTCGCTGCTCCAAAGCAGCAATTTTCCCGTCTCATCCCCATTTTCTCCGCTCGTCTCTGACACTTCCAGGGCCGCGCTGACGGAAATTGCGGGAATTAGAGCCGGGAGTTTGTGCTTTTCCAGGCGAGCAGTGAAAACCTCCGGAGATTTTCCACCTCCTCCATCTGAGGACATTTTTTCCCTTCCATTTTGTCTAAAAAAAAAAGGGAATTTCCACTCCGTGCCGGCCCATTCCCACCCCAGATCCACACCTGGGAATTCGGGATGGATCCCACTGGGAGCTGCTCCTGATTTTGCACTCAGGGATGAGATTCCCTGGTGGTACCACCGGGAATGCACCTTTTCCCCCCAAAACCATCACCTTGGAATCAAAACACCCCAAATCCCTTTCCCTGGAATTCCTGTTGGTTCCAGGCTCGCTCCAGGATTCCTCCAGGAATTCCCAGGGTGATGAATCCATCAGGGCCAGGCTGAGCTCCTCAAAATCCCACAAATTCCTCAGAGAATGGGATCATTGATCCCGGGCTGGCACCAAAATTTGGAATTCAGCCTCGCTGGGATTCCAGGTGCTCCCAAATCCTCTCCCCTTTTCCATGGGAGAGCAGCTGGAACAGGGATTTTATCCCAGAATCCCCAGGAGAGATGGGAATCAGCTCCAGGAAATTGTTATCCCTGAGGAAAACCCTCACTCTGCATCCCTGACTGCTCCAGAAATGCGGGATTTCAGCCCAAAACAACCCCTCAGCCTGAATCCCACGGGAAATTATTCCAGACCCCTCTTCCACGACCCCGCGCCCCAAATTCCCACAGTGCCCGAGGATTCCTTGATTTTCTTTCCATATCCTGATTAAAAAATCAAGGGGATCTTGGCTCTCGGGAGTTTTTTTCCACTCATTCCTGGGATTTTTGTTCTGTGAAGGTCCCATTTTCCAGACCTCTGGAAGCTTTGGGAGCCAGAATATTCCCATGGAGAATCCAGAGGGATAAACCACACCATCAATGGAGCCAGGAGTGGGTTTGATCCCATTTTCCAGACCTCTGGAAGCTTTGGGAGCCAGAATATTCCCATGGAGAATCCAGAGGGATAAACCACACCATTAAGGGAGCCAGGAGCGGGTTTGATCCCGTTGTCCAGACCCCTGGAAGCTCCGCACCAGGAACAGCCCCATTTCCTGTGGGATTGTGCCCAAGCCCGGCTGCCAAGATCCCCAAAATCCGGCTCCTTCCCCCCGGCTCCAGCCCGGAAGCGAAACGGGAATGGCTCCGGGAGAGATGGGCTGATTTTAAGGGATTTAAAGACCTTTAAAGGTCCCTTCATCCCAAATTCTCCGACCTGGGAAATTCCCGAGGATCCTGAGGAGCTCTTTTCCCTCCTTTTTCCCTCTTTTTTCCCCCTCCCTGGGGCTGGCAGCTCCATGCTGGCGGCTGGGAGATGATCCATGATCCATGGTAATTGTCCGGCTGCCGGGATAATTACGGATCCATGTGAGCAGCCAGCAGATGCCAGCTGAATTCCCACTCCGTGCCTGGGAATTCATTATCCACAGGTTGCAGGGAAATGAGGGAAAAATCGTTATCCCGGTGCCGTGGCCTTTCGGGGAGAGCTGGGCCCCATCCATCAATCCCGCATCCGGGCCCGGAGCGGGATTCCCAGCGGGATGCGCCCCCACGGCTTTGGGAACGCAGGACTGATGGATGTGGCACCTGGAATGTTGATTTCCCAGGATACCAGGGATGCGGGAATGGGATGGGGCCTCCGATCCCGCCAAACGTGTCCCTGTCCAGCCCCAGCATTCCTGACTCCACAAATTATGGATTGGCTGAGTCCTGCCCGGATTCCAGGAGAGACTCCCCAAGTCCTGCATGGATTTAGGGAGAGATTCCCAAAATAGCCATCAGCCAAATCCTGCCTGGATTTAGGGAGAGAATCCCAAATTATGGATCAGCCAAATGCTGGGAATTTAGGGAGAGATTCCCGAATTATGGATCAGCCACGCCTGGATTTAGGGAGAGAATCCCGAAATTATGGATCAACCAAATCCTGCCTGGATTTAGGGAGAGATTTCTGAATTATGGATCAGCCACGTCTGGATTTAGGGAGAGATTCCCGAAATTATTGATCAACCAAGTCCTGCCTGGATTTAGGGAGAGGCTCCCCAGAATCAGCCAAATCCTATGAATTTAGGGAGACACTCCCCAAATTATGGATCAGCCAAGCCCTGCCTGGATTTAGGGAGAGATTCCCAAATTATGGATCAGCCACGCCTGGATTTGGGCAGAGATTTACAAACTATGGATCAGCCAAATCCTGGGAATTTAGGGAGAGACTCTGGAAATTGTGGATCAGCCATGCCTGGATTAGGGGAGAGATTCCCAAATATCCGATCCCCCAATCCCACCTGGATCCAGGGACAGCTTTGGGCTCCCCGCCCTGAGTTCGGGATCCTCCACTCCGCTCCAGCCCCCTCCCGCTCCGGATGCCGCATCCCAATTTTTGGAGGCTCCAATCCCTCCCAGCTCTGGCTGGTGCTTCCCAAAATCCAGCAGAGCTCTCTCCGAGATGTTTTCCACGGCTCCCAGGAGGGAAGGAGCCAATCCCACCCCGCTCCCGCCACTTCCCGGTTTTTAATCCTTAAGGAAAGCCCATCCTGGCAGATCCCGGGAAGAGCGGGAGATTTATGGCATTCCTGGTGGGAACGGCCTTGGATTTGCTAGAACTCAATCAGGCCTCGCTAATGAGCGGCTCTGGACGGTCAATTTCCCTCGGATCCGGGCGGGAATAGTGCATCCGGCTGGGAATGTGCGGCTGGGAAGGGTCTGAGGAGCAGGGAGCAGGGAACAGCCCTGGAGAGGCTTCAGCGCTCCCGAATTCCCGTAAAATCCACATTCCGAGGGTCATAGAGGCACCGGGATGAGGGAAAGAGTGGAGGCGCGAAGGGATCCCGCGGCAAGCAGGGAATCCCACAGGGAATCCCATGGGAACAGGGATGGGAACCCAAATCTGACCCCAAAGCCACCTCAGAGCCGTCACCGGGAATAAGGGACACAATTCCAGCCTTAGGGACATCCCTGGAACGTCCCGGAGCCATCCAGAACATTCCAGAGCCAATCCATCCATCCCTGATCCATCCCAGATCCATCCAATCCCTCCTGGATCCATCCCATGGATNCTGGAAGCAGCCGCTCTTCCCAGGATTTCCCTGCTCTGTTATCCCGGTGGTTCAGGAGCTGCTCCAGGCCACATCCCTGTTATCCACATGGATTCCCATTATCCACACAGAATCTCTGGGAATGTCCTGGGTGATGCCGGGGGGAGGTCACAGCTGGGCAGGGCAGGTGGGAACGGCTCCTTTTCCTGGGAATTCCACCTCAAAGGGAATGCTGGAACCTCCAGGGAATGCTGGAATTCCAAGGGAATGCTGGAGCCTCCAGGGAATTCCGGTGTTGGGATAAAAGCCCCGGCTTTTATTCCAATGGGTTTTATCCCATGGGTTCCTGGCCCTAATCCCGCTCTTCCTGGTTTGGGATTGGGGATGGGACCCGTTGGGATCCCGGCGGGATGGGGGTGTCCCAGGAGACCGGGATGGGCTGGAAAAGGGGAATTGGGGCTCTGGAAGCGCCTCCAGGGGGTTCAGGAGCCTTTTGGGGTCACTTTGGGGTCACTTTGGGGTCACTTTGGGGTCACTTTGGGGTCAGGGCTGCCCCTCCAGCGCTGTTTTCCCAGCTGCTCTTCCCACCCCACAGCATTCCCAACTGGAAAATTCCCTGGGAATATTCCCTGAGCTCCCAGTCCTGCCGAGCATCCCGCGGTTTATCCCAGAATGGATTTTTGGGGACAAACACCCCGGGATCAGGGCGGAGGCACAGCCCGATCCGGATGCCATTCCCGGGAAGGGCCCGTTCCCAGGGTTTTTTCGGGATGAAATGTGAGCTGGAGCCGGTGCCGGGCTGGCAGGTGGCTCCTGTCCCAGACAGCTCCACATTCCATAAAAAACCCCGCATTCCAAGCCTGAAACAACAGGATTATCCCGGGGGGAAAAGGGTCGGGATGAAACGGCGCCGGAGGCCCCGGGGCGGGAAAATTTTGGGGATTTTTTTTTGTATTCCCAGGATGGGATCAGCCCAGGCACCTGCAAGGCATGGAGCCAGAATTCCAGCCCCAGAATTCCAGCCCCAGAATTCCAGCCTCAAAATTCCAGCCTCAAAATTCCAGCCTCAAAATTCCAGCCTCAAAATTCCAGCCAAAATCCCTGGATAAAATCCCAGCCCCAAAATTCCAACCCCAAAATCCCAGCCCCAAAATCTTGACCCAAAATCTTGACCCAAAATTCCAGCCCCAAAAATTCCAACCCCAAAATCCTTGGATAAAATCCCAGCCCCA
Source organism: Daphoenositta chrysoptera (assembly GCA_013397915.1). NCBI lineage: Eukaryota > Metazoa > Chordata > Aves > Passeriformes > Daphoenositta > Daphoenositta chrysoptera. Next base: position 22,901 of record VZRO01002561.1, read on the forward strand.
GAATTCCAGCCCCGAAATTCCAGCCCCAAAATCCCAACCCCAAAATCCCAACCCAAAATTCCCATAACTGGGATAAGGATGAGGTGGAAATTGGGATGAGGATGAGGGAAATCGAGATGAGGTGGAAATCGGGATGAGGATCCTGCGGAAATCAGGATGAGGAGGAAATCGGGATGAGGTGGGAATTGGGAGAAGGCGTGTTCCAGCCAAAGGAGGGTTCCCAGCCCTGTTTTTCCATGGAAAATCCCTTTTCCCGAGGGAAAGACTCCCTGGTGTGGGGTGGGGGGCGCTGGATTTCCCTGGATCCCGATGATCTTATCCAGCGGTCCGGGATAAAACGGCGGGGAAAAGGGAATTCCCCATCCCTGGAAGTGCCCCAAGGGAATTCCCAATCCCTGGAAGTTTCCCAGCCCCGGCTCTGGAGCAGCCTGGATAAGCCGGGAATGTTTTCCTGCTTTTCCAGGGCCACCCTCGGTGTCCCGGCAGCCCCAAATCCAAGGCTTGGGGCTTCCCAAGAGCCCTTTTCCAGGGGAAAACGCCCAAACTCCTGGAATTCCCACTTTTTGTGGGATGTCAGAGTATCCGGAGGGGGTTTGGGCACCCCTGGAAAGATCCCTGCGGGAATCAGGATGGATTTCACCGGGATATTTTTGTTTAGGATTAGGGAAAACCCCACCGAGACTCCCAGTTCCAGCCTCTCTCTCTCCACTGGCCATTCCCACATTCTTAGCTTTCCCGGGAAGCTCCTTTGGGATCCTTTGGGATCTTTTGGGATCCTTCGGGATCCTCCAGCGGCGTTTTTCCTTTAAAAACAATCCCAGGGAAGCGGGGGAAAACAAAACAATCCCGGCAATCCCGGAGGTCACGAGCTCCGGGCTAAAAATTAAGCGGAATTTTCCAGCCGGATGAATTTTCCTGGGCTCCGCTCGCCGCTCGTCACGTGCGGATTTGTCCCCATTCCCGAGGTTTTTCCAGGCCCTTCCCTGGATTTGTGTATCCAGGAGGGATGGATGAAGGATGCAGCTGGAGCTGCTCCCGCCCTTTTTGCATCCCAAACCCTTTTCCATCCCTTTCCCGCTCCCGCCGTGGGATCCCCGGGCTCGATCCCGGGTTTTGGTGTGCCCAGGGGGGTTTGTTCCCAAATTTCTGTGCCGGGAGAGGGAAAACCCCAATAAAACCTCGGGTTTGGGGGATCTGGGGACAGGATCGGGCCCAGCTTTCCCTGTGCTCATCCCGCCAGGAACTGGGGGTGTTCCCATCCCAATTCTTGCACTTCCCGCTCCATCCCAGAGGGGTTTGTCCCCAAATTCCCAATAAACCCAAATAAACCCCGAAAATCTGGGGACAGGATCGGGCTCAGTTCCCCCCTGTCCATCCCGGCAGGAATGAGGGATGTTCCCATCCAAATCCCTGCGCTCCCCGTCAATCCCAGGGAGTTTTTTTCCCAAAATTCCTGCTCCAGGAGAGGAAGAGCCCAAATAAAACCTCGGGATTTAGGGAAAGGATCAGGCTCAGCTTCCCTGTGCACATCTCGGCAGGAATGAGGGATGTTCCTATCCCAATCCCTGTGCTCCCCGTGCATCCCAGGGAGGTTTTTCCTAAAATTCCCAATAAACCCCACTAAAACCTCGGGATCTGGGGGCTGGGGACAGGATCGGGCTCAGTTCCCCCCCGTCCATCCCGGCAGGAACGAGGGATGTTCCCATCCCAATCCCTGCTCTCCCCCTCCACCCCAGGAGCTCCCAAACCCCGGGAAAAGCCGGGAGCCGCCTCCTGCCCCCAGAGCTCGGCCCCAAAGCCCGCACGGGGCCGGCGGCTCGGCTTTAATTCCCAAATCCCCAAATCCCCCGGCTTTAATTCCCAAGGCTCCCTCGCGGCCATGCCGGGATAAAGTTCCCGGAGCCGCCGGAGCTCCGGACTTTAGACCGAGCTCAGCAAAGCCCCGCTCGGCCCCGGGCGCCTTCCAGGGAGGGGAAGGGCGGCTGGAAGCAGGAAAAGAAGGAATAAGGAAGGAGGTAACTTTAATTTGGGATCTTTCCCTCTTTTCCCACCCCTTTGGCGTTGTTGTTGTTCCTCCCCCCGGCTCGGCCGGGAGCGCTCCAGGTTGGGAATGCGGCTCCTGCTGGAATCCGATCCTGCCCTGGGGGTGCGGGGAATCCCAGGAATCCCCCAAATCCCAAAATTCTGCCCTCCAGGAGGGGTTTAACCCCGGCTCTGCTGTTCCTGGGGATGCGGGAAATCCCAAACATCCCAAAATCCCAAAATTCTGCCCTGCAGAAGGAATTTAATCCCAGGTTTCCCTTTGCCTGGGGGCTGCAGCATCCCAGGACCGGGTTTTGGGAACTCCGGGAATGGGGGCACGGGAGGGATTTTGGAGTTGGATCAGGTGAGAACCGGGAGTGGGGTCGGGAAGAGCTGGAGCAGCTTCCCGGTCTCTCAGAGTTCTGGGAATGGGGGAGATGGGGGATTTTGGGGTTGGATCGGGAATGTGGTTGGGAAGAGCAGGAGCAGCTCCATGGATCTCCCGGGGTTTTAGGAATGGGGGCATGGCAGGGATTTTGGGGTGGGATCGGGAATGGGGTTGGGAAGAGCTGGAGCAGCTTCCCGGCTCTCCCGGAGTTTTGGGAATGGGGGTCCCGGAGCGATTTTGGGATGGGATCCGGTGAGAACCGGCCCGAGCCGGGAATGGGATCCCACAATGGGATGGGCCCTTCCCGAGGAGTTTTCCCTTGGGAATGGGGGCTTCCAGCTTCCCGCGTTCCCTCTCAGCTCCATGGGCTCCTCAATCCCTCGGGACGAGCGGCGCTTCCCGGGGCTCCCGGGATCCCCTGGGATGCTCCGGGATGTGGGGGTTCCCTCGCCGCTGGAGTCGGGAGAGCTGCTCCGCTTTCCCAGCGCTGCTTTTCCAGGGAGTTTTCCCAAAAAAAAGCAGCGGGAAGGAGCTGGGAGAGGCTTTGGAGGGTTCAGGACCCTGCGTGCCTTTGATGCCAACAAATTTTTTGGGATTGTTTTTGGGGCCGGGTCGCTGAGTTCGGGTGGTGCCGGAGAGGGATCGGGTCCCAAATCCACGTTTGGGAAGCCTCTGGAATCGCAGGGATTGGGAATGGGAATGGAATTAAAGGAATTCTGGACGATCCAAACCCTCCCAGCAGCTTTTTTGGGTTTGTTTTTGGGGCTGGATCGCTGAGTTTGGGGGCTTTTTGGTGGTGCTGGAGTGGGATCAGGTCCGAAATCCACATTTGGGAAGCCTCTGGAATTGCAGGGATCGGTAATGGGAATGGAATGAGAGGAGATCTGGATTATCCAACCCCTCCCAGGTCCAAAGGGCTTTTTTGGGATCGTTTTTGGGGCCGAATCCCTGAGTTCAGGTGGTGCCAGAGTGAGATCGGGTCCAAAATCCACGTTTGGGAAGCCCCTGGAATTGCAGGGATTGGGAAAGGGAATGGAATTAAAGGAATTCTGGATCATCCAACCCCTCCCAGCTCCCAGCAGCTTTTTTGGGATCGTTTTTGGGGCCGGATCGCTGAGTTTGGGTGCTGCTGAATCCCCTTTTGGGAAGCCCATCCCGTCTTCAGAGCCACCTGGATTTGCAGGGATCGGGAATGGGAATGGAATTAAAGGAATTCTGGATATCCCACCCCACACCACCGGCCTGGACAATCCCTGGACAATCACGGAATGGGATCTTTATCGATTTTATTCCAAGCCGGACTTTGGGCCGGACTGGGAGCCGGGAATTCCTCCTGGATCCCCTCTCCCTTTCCCGGTTTGATTCCGAGCTCTGGGATTCCCGGGAGAGCGGGAATGAGGGATGGGAAGAGGCTCTGGGAGCCCATCAAAGCCCGGCCTTGTTTGGGGAGAGGTCACGGAGAGGAGCAGAGGGATCGGATTCCAAGGAAAAAGCGGGATGTGGGATGGGAACCGGGCGGGGTGTGGGCAGCTGGCCGGGAATGCTGATCCCGCTGGGAAAATCAGGAATTTACCTTTCCCTGTGCCTGAGAAAATCGGGAGTTAACTCTTCCTTGTTCCTGAAAAAATCGGGAATCTACCTTTCCCTGTGCCTGAAAAAACCGGGAATTAACCCTTCCCTGTGTCCTGGGAGCCTGAAAAATCAGGAATTAACCCTTCCTTGTGTCTGAAAAAAACGGGAATTAACCCTTTCCCTCCTTCCCTTCCCGATTTTCTGTGGCCCCCGTGTTCCCGAGCGGCTGCGAATCCCGGGATTGGAGTGGGATCCCAGGGATGACCCTGGAATGGCATCCCGCTCCCGGCTCCTGTCCCTGTCCGGGTGACACCGGGGGGTGGCGGGACAGGGACAATCCCAGGGTGCCTTTGGAGCTGATCCCTGATCCCGGTGCTGATCCTCGGGATGCTGCCCCTTTCCAGGCCTGGCTTTCCCTCCGAAATCCACATTCCCAGCTCCCAAACTCCACTCCCAACTCCCAAATCCCATCCCAAACGTCCAAACCCCATTCCCAACTCCCAAACCCTGCCCAAACCCCATTCCCAACTTTCTAACCTCATTGCCAACTCCAAACCCCATTCCCAACTCGCAAACCTTCCCAAACGCCCCATTCCCACTTCCCAAGCGCCCCGGGAATGGGAAGGGGCCGGCGGGGCCGCGGGAGGGCTGCAGGGAGCATTCCCGGCTCCCACCTTTCCATGGAGCGCCGCATTCCCGGGAGCTCCGCGCCGCGGGGACGCCTGGAAAGCCGGGATTTGGGATGGGATTTGGGATTTGGGATTTGGGATTTGGGATCCGGCCGGGGTTTCTGGGATCCGCGCTCCCATGGGGACAGCCCGGCCGGGAGCACGGAGCTGATTCCCGGCGGATTTTTGGGAAGGATTCCCGGTTTTACATCGGGGCACGGAGGAAATCCCTGGAACACCTGGATGGGGATGGGACGTGGAGCACCGGGCCTGGTGACAATGCCGGGGAGGGGGGTGACAATGCCACTTGTGTGTCGCAGCTGCGGGAATCTCTTGGATCCATCCCAATCCCGAGGGAATTCCAGCTGCACAAACAATCCTGGAGCAAAGCCACCCCCCCTCCCCCTCCGCGCTGTCCCCTCGCGGCTTTGGGGACATTGGTGACATCCCCGAGCCGCGTCCCCAGGTCCTGGGGTGTCCCCGGGTCTGCCTCCGCTGTCCCCTCGCAGCCCTGGGGACACGGGTGACACGCCAGGACGTGGGGACACCCCACGCCTGAGCTCGAGGATGTCCCCAATGTCCCCAGGGCTGTCCCTGAGGCTGGTGCTGCTGTCCCCTCGCGGCTTTGGGGACATCGGCGACATCCCCGAGCTGTTCCTGGGGTGTCCCCAAGTCCCGGGGTGTCCCTGGGGCTGCTCCTGCTGTCCCCTCGCAGCCTGGGGACCCTGGTGCCACCCCCAGCCGTGTCCCCGTGCTCCCGGGCTGTCCCCGGCTCGGGGGGTGCCCCAGGCCCGGCTGGTGACATCTGGGGACTTCCTTGGGGGGGTTATCCCGGCTCCAAGCTCATCCCGGGATTCTCGGGACAACCCCTCCTTCCCTCGGGGGACAGGCGCTGGTGGCACTTCGGGGACAGAATCCTTGGGATGGGGCAATCCCTGACCTCTGCGCTGCTTTTCCAGCCCTAAAAGCTCCTGGAACACCCAAACAAAGGCTGGGAGCGGCCGGGAGCAGCGGGATCATCCCTCGGGATCGGACGGGCGGGGGGGCTCGGCCCCGTCCCTCCTCCGCCTCCCATAAAAGCGGGATCCCCGCTGGGATTTTGGGATCAGAGCCTGCGGGATCGGCGCCTCCATCCCGCTTTTCCCGGATCCCGGCGGTCTCTCCCACTTTTCCAGGGAGGGAAGGAGGAGGAGGAGGAGGAGGAGGGGGCGGCCACGGGGTA
>VZRO01002563.1:0-20297 GCA_013397915.1 Daphoenositta chrysoptera
TCACCAGACCCACCGGTGTTGCAAGCACACAGGAAGGCAGGAAGGAGGTGGAGGGGCTTCTTGTGGTACAGGGTTTATTGGGGCACCAAGGTCGCGCAGAGAAGCCCCGAAGGGCTGTTACACAGGTGTTTTATGCTTTACAGAGTGGGAGGAGAGAATACAAAACATCCAATGGTGCAGGGACGCAGGGTTTGAATTCTCACAGACAAGGGTTACAGAACCAATGGGGAGCATTGTGGGAGGGGAGGAATACCATGGGGGTATCGGGGAATACAGACTTTTCCAGAGGGAGAAACCAAATACAGGGGGAAAGGGGTGAGATGGCAGTGGCCAACCACGGGGGTATGCTGGCCGCGGAAGTGGCCATAATGCACTGCAACAGGAAAGTACATTCGTGGGGATAGTCCTTACAAATGCTACTTAGCACCAAGTTTATTTCCATTCTTTAATGAAATCTGCCACTAAAAAGGAAAACCCTGATCTTTCTTGTACAGTGGCAGTTCTTAGTCAAAATGTGAAGTGCTATAAACTCCAAGGAAATCTACCATCAATGCAAAAACAGAAAAAACAGGTTAAAAAGGAAACCTGTGACTCTGAACACTATTGCCTCTTCAATAGAAGCAGCAGAATCTGGCTTTAAGGTGAAAAGCCCCTGCAGTCTTCAAAAGTTTCTATTTTCCAGAAAGTACCCAAGCTACAGCAGCTTTCAGAAACATAGATGACCAAACCCATCCCTCCATGCAAAACTTGTACTTCTTGGCTGGCCGTGTTTGTTGTACCCCCCCCAGCCCCATCTTAGCCACACTCAAGAGAAGCATGTTAGTTGACTCTAAAATTAGGAAAATCTTAGTCCATACCTTCATCAAAAGGACACATCACTCAACGTCAAGCTGTACATGCTGTAATGATGTGTCTCACAACGTCTGTGTGAAAGAAAAAGCCTGCCAAGCAGCAGCTTCTGAACTCTGGCACCTAATCATCTCTGCAAAAACCATCACCATTTCTGGAGCACATACAAGAAACAAGATGACCCCATCTTCTGGGTATTTGAAAACAGGCTTCAACATCTGGCTCAAGAGTGTTTGGTAAACCTTTGATTTTGTCAAGTGACAAAAGCATGGTTCACTTCCCAGACAGCAGGGCCAGGACTTTTAACACTTAGAGCAACATGAAAAGGCAGCCTGAAGAGCATGAAATCAGTAGGAAATGCATTTATTTTAAGGCAATAGAAATAGGGCTTGCCTTTTATATTGCCAAGCAGGAGGATGCAGGAGGGCCAGCAGCACAGGACATTTGTTGTATTCAGATAGACCCTGTTAAATTTATGGGCAATAATCATCAGACTCTGCAAGTATTTTTCTGAGTAATTTCCACTACAACTTGTTCCAAATGATTATCAGCCTCCACATGTGAACTAACAAACAGCCAGCAAGTTAAAAAGTTAAAAGAGGCCATAGTCCAAACTAGCTCTGCTAGTCTGGGTCTGTTATATTCAGGTAAAGAAAAAAAGACAAAGGGAAGAAAACATCATTCATCTGTAAAACCAAATGTTTTAAAAGTAACTGTCAGTGAAGTTAAGCAAGCCTTAAGCTATAGAAAGAATCCCAAGTCCCACTGAGCTACTACTAAACAGGCAGTTTCTAGAGAGAAAAGTCTGGCAATTGCAGATCAAGCAGGCAAGAACTGAAACAGATTTGTCTTGCTAGTTTCTAGCAGACTTTGTACAAAAATAGGTGAGCTGGAAGCCAGCCAGGCTACAAGAATCTGCTCCTATCACATCAAGAAGTGCAGAAGAGTATGGTCTTGTTAGCATAAATAAAAATAGCAGCAACGTACCCAGCAACCCCACTCACCAGAGATTCTTTCACGTACCAGCTTTTACTTTGCAATGCACAAGCACCTACATTAGCTACTGTTCCTTGGGAAGCTGAGACACATAACCACACAGCTGCATGAATTAAAATTCATTGCTGGGATGCCAAGATCAGCAACAGCAGAAATACACATTTCAGTATCCCATTTCATCCATTTCTGCAAGTTTAAACACTACTGAGTTTAAACAATACTTGTAATTGGGGGAAAAACCCCACCCATGCCTATTATTTTTCAACTGCAGGCAGTACATGACACTGCTCCCCTCTAAGCTGCAGCTCACATAATCAGGTTTTAAAGGACAAAAATACAGCTTTTACTCAATGACGTAGGAGAAAGGAACTGATATTTCTAAGTTAAAAGAATTTTGTAGAGAGATAGGCTGTGACTATAAAGGAGCAGGTAAAGTGTCTCGGTTTCCTAAGCACTTATGTTTAAGGCACTGTTACCAACCTATTAACAGAGCTGTCACTTTTATCACCAGTAACTATTGAAAATTTTAATATGCAAGTAATGAGGTAAAGGTACAGCACTGGAACACATATTGCATATAGGCCTGAAGAGCCATGGGATTTAGTTTACCTTTATAAATGAGATTCAACAGTCAGATTTCACTGCAGCCGGAAGACAGAAAAATGACCTTTTATGTCAAGAAAACATCAAATACTCCAGATTATTGTGCCTGCACTAAGTAACTTTTAACACTCCAAAATAAATTGTTTTCCTTGTCCCCACAACTTGTGCAATCAAATGTGAACTTTAAAGAAACAGAAAACCACATGAAATTTGACTCTGAGCAAGAGGCCATGCCAACAGCAGAGATTATGTAGGTACACACACTAAAATTGAGTTGACTTCAGCCCAAAGCTGCAGGTTGATGCCACCAGCAGCAGAGACCACCAACTGCATTTGACATGTTCTAATACAGCTGATGTCTAAACTGAAGACTGGCACACTCAAAACCTTTACCACACACCTTTACTTGTAGTTGTCACATTTTGTCCTGTAAAGTGTTGACAACTTCTTGCCCTGTATCCCAGCACTGACAAGACTATTTAAACAGGCATGAAAGGCCAAGTTTCATATGAAGGGTAAGACAAGGTCCAGTTTCAAGACAAGAAATGGCAAATCAAGTTTGTAAAATATTTAATAGAGCAGTTTCCCAGTGGACTCCTGACCAGAATCATAACCAGACTTCTAAAAAGTATATATATTTTCAGATTTGAAAATCTGTCTTTATTTTTTACAAAATGGATTTCAGGAAGTTTAAAGGCAATATCATAGAGGACTGGGGTGCAGAAATCAGGTGTCATTCAAAGCATTCAAGTAGGAATATGGTCATATAAATATTTGAAAAGCATCTTTTATCATAAACGTTCAGAACAAAATGTATAACTCATTCCAAACTAAAAATTGAGCTTTATAGCACATATTTCCCTGAACAGAAAAAATAAGTAAGTTTTGAAATATTTCTAAAGGCCTGAAAGCTTTTTCCATGGTTAGTTACAATTAGAAGACTTGCCTTAGATTAAATTCCTTCCTTTCCAAATATGGAAAGTATTAACATCAGTCCACTGTTAAAACAGACAATGTGTTGCAAATTAATTCTGGTATAGTATGTTCCAAGAAAGCCTAGAGTATAAAGGTGCTGAGGTGGCTCTGAGTTAGTAGTCGTCCCCCCTACTGACGACCTCCTTGCAGGTGGGGCGCAGCAGGATGGTGTGCTCGAACTGCGCTGTGTAGGAGCCCTTGATGTCGCACAGGGGCGGGTAGGGATCCACGATGCCCAGGTCGCACAGGTTCTTCAGCGCCATCAGGTATTTGCTCTCCCCCAGGCGATCCAGCCACCGGCGGCAGAAGGCAAGAGTACCAAAGTTTTCATTGATAACGTTTAGCAAGTGTTTCGCTCTTGGAAGCCTTGAAGAAAAAGAAGCAAACAAGAACGTGTTTGAGAAGAAAGAGGTACCAGCAGCAAGCATTCACTACAGAAATAAAATACGCCAATTAAGAGTAAGGATAGATTACAAGGTCTTTGCAGACTGCCTAGACTTAGGATGTCTTTCTATATCAATCTATCTCTTCAGGAAATAAAGTGCATTCTCCTCCTGCAAACAGATATCCTTCAAACAGATTGTGAACCTATCTGCAAGCTAAACTAAACATAGGAATAGGAATCATTCTCTTAAAAAATAAAAAGGCATTTCATTTTATAAAGAAAAACAGATTTCTTCCTGCTCCCGAGTGGTCAGTAATCTGAAGTCATTTTGGCAGAAGCTTGGTGGTTTAAAACTCTGAGTTTTCACTTCTGAAGTCAAATACTCGGTAAGCTTTTTATTCATGCATCTTACAATATACAGGCATAAAAACCACATATTTATAGATCTACTAAGAACTAAGCTTATTTGCAGTCAAGAAGTTCTTCTGCAATCCTTACGCTAATTCTTCCCATCCTATCTTTTTCACATTCTTAGTATGTGCTATGGAAAAGCACGTCTGCCTGCTCTGTTTCCAACCAGAGTAGTCTTTGCTTCAGAAAATGTGTTGCACTCCTAGAAATGCCAAAATGCAATCCCAGGGAAACTAAAAATGAGTGATTTCTTCATTTTACAGCACTGCACTAAAACAAAGACTCAAAACTCTCAAAATACCCGTAAAATAAAACAGATGGCACAAATACCTTGAATACATTCTTGGAACAGCAGTAAGACAAAGATTTTGGCACACAACCACAGTACAGATATTGACTGAAAAACCCCACTATACACTTAATATACAGATGAATACACAAATATAATCTATGTATTACTAATCATAAAAAATTAATGGTAGGGAGTTTGTTAAAAAAACAATATAAAATTCTGAAAACGTATTTTCTCAGTTTTCAGTTTCTTTGAAATAATTCCCTGTTGTTCCAGATTTACAATCAGAGTGTATTTTATAACAAGAATATTGCTAGTACTGCCCTTTGAGTCCTCTGACAGCCTTATTAATTAGTGAAGAACATGCGTTATAGCAAATCTGAATCCTAAGGGGGTGATAGCTCTACCAAAATACACCAACAAAATCTAACCTTATTGGCACATGCCCGACATCAAAGTTCTTCATATAATGAGAACACTCCATATCATCATGAACAACACCTTTTCCCGTGCTACCAAAGGTTTCGATAGCATACACTTCACCTTCCTAAGGAGAGAACAAAGGAACATGTTGCAATAGGAAAATGTGACATTGTGTCATTGTGATACAACATCTCAGTACTGAGTAAGTTCTGAATAGTAACTTCTATTGAGTAACTTCTGAATACAAGTAATTAAATGTGAATACATTCAATCACCAAATCAACATAGAAAAAAATTCAGCATGGAGATTTCACACATTAGAGTTACAGATTATCTCCAAGTCATCAACTATTTACATTACTACTATTTTATTTCAAGCCAGAAGTATTAGCATGTTTGTAGTCATAATTTCTTCAAGTCATTGCCATTAAAACATTGTCAAGGCATACATCTAACATAGCTAAGAAACTACATTTGCTAACTGGAAGTACTTCTCCTGTGCTATTCAGATAAAAGTCCTAGGAAATGTATAGTTTAGACACAGCAAATAGATGTTGATTACAGACACTTACTGCACTGATGAACTTTCTGCCCAATTTCTGCAAGAATTTTCTGGTAACAGGTGCTAGTATATACCCTTAACCTGCTCATTTCCATTCCACCTGCTCATTTCCATTCCACAAGATTAATTTCTTCAAGAAATGAAGGTGATATATATCTGCAAGGGCATTATCAAAATTCTAGCCAAGAACATACTGAAATGCCATTATACAAACTCATTTCTGATGAGTGCATTCACACATCCTTAACGGCAGGACTGTGACAGGGACTTAACAAGCCAGGGCATCAAACACTGATGAACACCATGAGTTACACACTGTTCATTTTATTAAGCTACTTTTAAAATCACAAGCCCAAAATAAGCCATATGAAAAGCAGTAACACAGGCTTCAAATTCAAGATAAACTCTTGAAGATGTCCCTGAATATTCAACTGACTCATTAAAAACCACAAACCCTCAAACACCCCCACACAATGCTGCCACAAGATTCACTTTAACACACACTTTTTCTGAGTAAGGATCGTCAGAGGCTCTGTTAGTCACAAAAAACTCATTGGATTGCAGTTTGATACTATAATTAGCGCAGTACAGTAAGACCTTGGCTACGCTCCACATTCTTCACTGGCAAAACTCACTGTGTTTAATGATGTAGGATTGTGTACTAAGTAACCTACAGAAACCAAAGAAATTAAAAAATGTCTTCTCCCCAAAACCAAACCACTAAGTCAAACTAAGAAGAACACCCAAGTTTTTCTATCTTCCTTTTCCAATACTCTTAATCCCTTTGCACAGTCCTATAGATAAAATGATAGTTAAAACTTTGTCTTTTTGTGCACATCACAGGTCAACAGCTATAATACAAGTTTTGGGTGATGAGAGTGAGCCTACCTCAAAAAACAACCCTGTCCAGACCACAAATGTGCCTATTCAGCTTTTACAAATCTTATTTACTGGTGATCATTGGTGATGAGGCTTAGAATGAAATTAAAAGCATCTTATTACCCATCTTTTAAATAAGCCTTATTATGTCATTAGAACACAAGCTTCTGTAAAAATGGTGGCTGAATCTCAGATTCCATGTTTGAATACTGCCTTCCCAATTGGTAGTTTGTCACATCATGTACAACCATTGCCCTTCCCCAGCACCAGAACGCTATCCAAACAACATCTTTCAACTAGCCTCTCATATTGACTCCAAATACACTTAATTACTTTGTATCTGCAGGGAAAACTGCACTAGAAGCTTTTCAAGAAATATACTGCATCTAACAGTACTCACAAAAAGTTAGTCAAAACTACACTACAGATACATTTATCAAGAATTACCTGAGCGAGAAAATATTTCATTACAGAATAAACAAACAAGGAGTATGAATGACCTGCAAGTCCAAACACCTTTCATGAAAACTGATTTCCTGAATTCCAGTTCACCCCTAAATATGAATTTCTGTTCTTTTCCATGCTCCTAAATGCAACATTCCAACACTCCATTTAAATAACATACACACACTGAGAAATAATTACGCAAGAGTTTCAGCAAGCATTATTGCGGCCATTCAGATTTCAGCAGTGGTGGGTTTCTTTTGGTTTTTTTGTTTGGTGGTTTGTTTTTTAAATAGCAGGGTTCCAAGGCTTCAATTTCAGAAAGTGTTAGGTACCTGAACACTCCAGAGCTAAAATGAAGAAGCCACTGAGATAACACTACTCCTTTACAGGAGCACTACACAGTACAGCAGTTATTCCGCTGCAATTATTCACCAAGATCACAAAACTTACAAATTGAAAGTGCACAGGAAATACTATTCTTGTAGTTACCCTGGGGAAATTCAACAGAAAGATTAAAGAACTCAACTTACCTCCATTCTTGTGGCTTCCCCTCCTTTCACAATGGGTACTGTTTTTCCAGCATGTATCCTATATGGCCCAATGGAGTGTCCATTCAAATTGCGAATTGGCTTCACTTTGGAAGAAAGCATTCATATTACAGGCAATTTCCTAACAAATTGTAAACCCTTTAAGGCAATTTGGTTTGTTAGCCCATATTAAAAGTACAGTAGAGACTCATCATATCGCAGAGGAGCTAAACACAGAACTATCCATGCATCTTGTACAAACACCAGCCAAGAAACACGTTAGTTTTGGATGCTTTAGCAAAGCTTCTTTATTAAAGAGCAGCAACACCAACAGTAACAAAAACTTATTAATAAAGCCAAACAGCAAGTATCAAATTATCTGCACAGTTCAAAACTGTTGTTTAGCATTCATCTTATCTGTTCAACATATAATACTTGGAGGGATAAGCCAAGAACATTTCTCCAGAGGAAAGGCAAGCCAGCCATAAACATGTATTTATGCAAGACTCATACCATACTCCTAGCAGAAATGTCTTTTCAACATCATATGTCAAAATCAGTATTTGTACAAATCTATACACAGATACACACTTCTAAAACAACTATCCTTATATAAAGAAAAGAACTTGCCTTGGTATGTTTTGCCATCAATTTCAACTTCGTAAGATTCCATAACTTCCTGTATGGCCTCTCCCACATCACAGAGACGTACATCTATCCCAGCACACTGAAATAAAGTGCAAATATAAATGGAAAATAATCACAACACTTACGGAAAAAGACTCTGTAAATTACTTACATAATGATCATACCTTTATTCCAGTATTTGTGGCATCCTTTACAGCTTGTAATAGTCTGTCATATTTTGGATTGAACGTGACTGTAAAAGCACAGTCAATAATACGACCTGAAATCAGCAGAAGTTAGTTAGCTTCATAGTCTTTGCACTGAAGAATGTTCTCAGAGTTTTAATTAATAACTGAAAACTAACCGCTAATATGTGTTCCAAAATCTATTTTGCAAATATCATTGTATTGCAGGACTGTTGGATCTCCAGCATTGGGAGTGTAGTGGGCAGCACAATTATTCAGAGAACACCCCGTAGGAAATGCAAGACCTGCATTTAAACCATTTTCCTTTATCAGCTTACGTGAGCAGTCTTCTAGTTTTTCACTACATGGCAGAGGGGAGGGAGAACAAAAAAAAAAGAACAGAACAGTTACCATTAGTATTTCTTATGATGGCTTCAAACAAATCAATGCAAGAACAAAAACTCAGAAAAATACTAAAGGAAATGTTTTCATGTCAAATCAAACTATTTGTATGCTAGGTAGACAGGCTGAAAAATGTAAGCACGACACAACACAATCTTCAGTTCTTTGTGTTGTCTTCTCTACCCTTCCTTCGGCAAAAAAGAGTACTTCTCTAGTGTTTTTAATCTAAACTTAAAATATTTATCCTTTACAAGCTACATTTAACCCATTGTTCCTGAGCAGCAGAGGTAAGACAACCAAAGTTTAGGCATTAAATGCATTCTTTACAATTACTGTGATTTAAAAGGAGGTGGGCAAAAGGAGATAAAGCCTCTTATTTATTAGAAAAGGTTTGATTATAAAAGGACTTTTTCTAAAAACTTTGAGTGATAACTATAATAAAATAAAACCTTGTGAGACTAGCATTTGTTTTTGGGTTTTGTCTAATCTCAAGATGCTAGCTACTGCAAATCCACAAATACGTGTCCACCGGTGCATTCTCCTTCAGTGTCAGTGAATGAGGTAAACTGCAACTCACTGCAGTGCACCATACTCTGATTTTAAGAAAGCCAGAGAAACATGAAAAGAGAGAGCATATTTTAATCAGCAAGGCCCCATAGCCTGAGGTACTTTAGGAAGAATAGTCATGTTTTGAGAAAATGACTGCTTAGAACAGTCAAACTGTATAATTAACTATGACAGACTTGTTTTACCCATGCTAGTGAGCTGCCTTTCTTTTGCTTTCCCTCATGGATATTATGTCTTTCTGTTATCCTTGCACAGTTACCTGGGGGATCAGCTCTCATTAGCTTTCTTACTATCCTACTCTTGTCAGCACAGTTCTCAGTCACACCAGGCTGAAACCACCTGATTTTGGAAGCTAAACTGTTCTGGATCAGTGCAGTACTTGGACAGTAGACATCCACTCTAGATAAACTGAAGGACAGAAAAAGTAATAGTTGGAAGAGTCACAAAAATCAGTCCCGGCTAATTATTTCTTTAAATTTAATCAAATTCATGTTCATCTTAATCCATTTGCTCAGTAATTTCTACTAGCTGAGAATAATAAAAAATCCCACTGTGTTTCCACTAGAAACATCAGTCTGTTCGTGAGGACCAAACATAGTCCAAACTTTCCTGCCCTGGACTGAATACACAGCCATGCTGCTTTTATGCCTCTTTGCCCAGCCACAGACTGCACCTGCACTGTCCACATGGCATTTCCTGACAATTCTGGCAAGCAGCAGCAGTGCTACTGCTATTGCTGCTTCTCCCAGCACCGCTGCAGAGTAGCGAAGGCACTGAAATCTAAATGAAGCATATAATCAATGTAAGTGAACATAATGGAAAGCTTAGTTTAAAATTTAGTATAATCCCAGGCCTGTAAGGCTGCATAAGCTAAAAATACAAGAGGAAACTTAAAGGAAATAATTGGCAACACTGGTTGTGTACTTCAAACGCAAATCTCCCCAACACTCATTACACAGTGAATTAAGCACACAAAACTGAGATTAAATCTCTCCCCCTCCGGAAAATGAAGAAAAATCTACAGCAGAGGTCTTCTAGAAGATGTGTATCCTCACCAGATTTCTATCATTGTCATTCCAGGTTTTATCCAGCTCATAACGTATTTCCTCACTTGTCTGTGTGCCTCTGCAGCCTCCCGAAAGTCATTCCAGATTTCCTCACTGGCTTGGTCTAGTGCTTTCTTTTCTTCACTAGTTGTTCTCCAAGCAGCCGTTCGCCTTGAAAATAAAGGAAATGTTTCAAGCAAGTTACTATAATCACAGCAGTCATTACAACTTCTGTCTAAAGCCTGCAGAGTGTTTATTAACCAGTCTGGTCTATATTCCCCTGAGTAACAGAAAAGATCCTGACTTACACAATTTTCAGAATAAAATCTATCAGTACCACAAACTAGCAGCTGTGAAAGGCAGTAACATCCTACCAAAGGCCCAGATAAGCAAGGTGCTTGAAGGCTGCCTAAGTTTTCAAAGAGTCAAAACAGGAGTATGAAATTCACATTAATGCCTGCAATTCCACCTTAAATTTGGCAGGGCAAAAAACTGCAATAGGCTCTACTCACGCCAAAAGTTTATTTTTTTCACAATCTTACTCATTCAGACAGCGTTGTTCCTGTATAGAGATGAACCTCAGCACTATGGTGTGGTTGCTTGGCCCAGAAATTGTTGCTGACACAGATAATAAGCATCTTCAAAATTTAAGAGCTTGCAGTTCCAGTATTATATTCATTCACACTCAGAATATTTAGGTAATAACACCTAACAAACTGCATGGTAACTATGACACACGCCAGAATGTTACTTTCTAAATGGGCTGGATGGTGAATTAACATTTTTTACAGGAGAGCACCACTCATTCTGGCTCTTTGGTAGGTTCATTGAACAAATACAAAAATATTTTTTAATACAGGACTAAGTATAAGATTAGCTTTGAATATATTTTGCACTATGAAAAAATCCAATGCAACTAAGGTTCTATGAAAGCAAACAAACATAATTTAAGTACTCCATCAACTGTCAGAACTTAACTAGAAGATTACTCTGACTACGAAGTAGAGATAACCCTTCAAATGGTGAAGCTGCAGCCACGTAATAGTGCAAAAAACCCCAGTGATGACTCAAAGAACTCTGTACATGCTATGCAAGACAAAAACTACTAAGAACAATGCACAGCTACACGTGCTGACAGGTGGGTCTTAAAAAGAAAATGAGTGGTGGACAAGAATGGACCAAAGATGCTGAAATATGCCAAAGTTTTCAAATTTAGAAATTAATGCAAATGAGTTGATTCTAAGCAAACAACTGAGTGTAAAGGATTAGTTTTTGAATTCCAAAGGTGTAGCTTTTTACCTGTTTCATAAACATGTAACTTAGCTCCATTCTGAGAGTTTTCTTTCCAGTCAAAAAACAGGTACAAGTGAACCAAGAGAGTATGCCCTGCAATTTTGTTGCACTTTGAACTAAGAATATATACTTACATCTAAATTATAAGTACATATATTTATACTAAGAATTTAAGAAGAGTTGAAAAGATAAAGGGGGATAACAGGCTAGTCCATAAATCTTTCTCAGGGTGATCAGAGGATCCAAAATACTTTGAGACCCCTTTGCTTGTTTTTGTTGAACTTTCTGCTCCTTTGCAGACAAAAGTAACACCAGTGCAAAGGAAAAATCCTGTATTTACCTTTCTGAGCAGTTTTCTTGTTCCAATAGCAAGCACCACAGATACTACTCTTATAATTTGTGTAAATCTGTCAAATTCTACCAAAAAAAACAATGCAATGGGCTGCAAAACCTGGGCCCCTGCACTACCCATAGAAAACTGGACTTCTGCCAGCACAGTAGTCATTGAAGATGAAAAAGGTGCACTGCAGAAAAACACTGGGGACAGAGACTCAAGGATCCTTTCAGACTGTTCTGGATTCCAGCAGTGAACACCCCTTGGTAACAAGAACTGCTGACAGAGTCTGGGCAGCTGCTCTGCCAATCTGTCACAGACCTGAGTGCAAACTCCAGCACACAGGCAGGAAGCCATCCTCACTCTTACTGTATTTCAGCATATAGTCACTTCATGCAAGTCACTGGGGGACAGAATAGCCTCTACATGTAAAAACACTGTATCAGACCCAAAGTATTTTGCTGACAAAGCTGCACTACTGCCACCTGGGAGCTCAGGAAGGGAGGCAACAAGAATTTCTGCTTGGGCCTAAGCATGTCAGGGCATGTGAAAAGTCAACTGATCAGATGAAGGCCTCACACCAAACATCAAGTCCTCTAACAGGTACATGAGCTAACAAGCTTTTGACAATTTCTTAATGTGCTGCCCACCACATGTCACCTGAAGAAGTTCAAGGCTTGCGCCAAGCCATTTGGTCCAGCTTTTCACTCCAGTTCACAGCCCACATTTTCACTAGTACAAATCTTTACAGGATCACACTGTAAACTAGGTTTTAGTGATCAAAGAATTCCAGAAGATAATTTCCCCAAATTATCTTCACACAGATAATCCAGTCATGATGGAGGGAAGGGATGCCACCCAGAGGGACCATTACAGACTCGAGAGGTGGGCCTCTATGAACCTCATGAAGCTCAACGAGGCCAAGTGCAAGGTTCTGCACTCTGGGTCAGGACAATCCCATCACAAATACAGGCTGGGTGAAGAATGGATTGAGAGCAGCTCTGAGAAGGATTTGGAGGTGTTAGTGGACAAGAAGCTCCACATGACCAAAAATGTGCACTCACAGCCCAGAAAGCCAAATCATACACTGGGCTGCATCAAAAGCAGTGTGGCCAGCAGGTCAATCAAGGTGATTCTGCCCCTCTACGCCACTCTTGTGAGACTCCACCTGAGTACTGCATTCTGCTCTGGGGCTCCTAACATAAAGACATGGACCTGTTGAAGTGAGTCTAGAGGAGGGCCATGAAGATGATCACGGCTGTAACACAACTCCTCTGAACACAGGCTGAAGAGAGTTGGAGCTGATCAGCCTGGGGAAGAGAACACTCTGGGGAGACCTTATAGCACCTTCCAGAACCTTAAAGGCAGACCTGGAGAGGGACTTTTTTCCAAGGTCATGTACTGGCAGGACAAGGGGTAATGGCTATTATCATTATGGTAATGATGGTAAATTTAGATTAGAAGCTAGGGAGAAATCCTTTACTGTGAGGGCGTTGAGGCATTGGAACAAGTTGCCTGGAGAAGTTGTGGAAGGGGCCCCTGCCCATGGCAGGGGGGGTTGGAACTAGATGATCTTCAAGGTACCTTCCAGAGCAAACCTGGACTCTGTAACAGTGCAGAGGCAGAAACAAGTAGGCAGGGTCAAGAATTCCTTAATTCTACTTTAAAAAAATTGGTGTATTGTAAAATATTGCTTATTTATTTTCTGCCCTCCTGGTTGTATCATTTCAAATTCAAGTGTCTTCAAGAAAAAACACAAGCTTAAAAAAAAAAATACTGCATATATAAAAATGTTAAACCTGTTAGTTTGTTGTCTATGTAAGTATTGATAATCAGCTTTTTTTTTTTCTGAAATCTGAATGACAACCACTTCTAGTTGAACTTCTCACACAAAATACACAATTGTAGCTTGATGAGAGGTAACTTTAGAAAGCACATGACATCAAGAGTTAAGAATAGAAGTGCAACTCTTAAAAAAAATCCAAGACAAAAGCCCTACTGACCTCAGCGCGAATAAGAGACGTGATACAAAAATGCTCCACCGACATATAAAATTAAGCTACTACTCAGCATATGAAATATCCTGGCATTAATGTCAGCTACTAATTTAAATAGCCGCTTATATTAGGAAATACTAAAGTAGCATAGTAAGATTCAAGTATTTAAATTAGGAACAAAACTAAACATATATTTGCTTAAGCACATTATATGAGGAAACTATTTCAGGTTCCTTAGAAATGTATATTCTTCTTCCATAGCAGAATACTCATGGTACAGAAAAGACACCCTGCTTAAGTCCTGTTATGAAAGGAGGTTTGTTTTTATTGCTATTATCCTTTTTCTTTTCAATAAATAATAGTTAAACCACAGCAAATAATTTAATCAATAGCTAAATATGTATCAGAGATGTAAAAACAGTGTGTTATTTGTTAATAAACTATGTACATGCTAACGATGTTTATCATCTAATTTCCTGGTTTACTTAAATCATATTCTTATGAAAGTAGCACATGCATATACAGAAAAATACTTAACTCTTGAACATTAAAGAATCACTCCTGGATCAGCCTGTCAGAACTATCCTGTGAAAGCTCTTCATTAGCATGTTAATCTTGTGCATGCAAACAAGGCAGTCATTTATAAATAAATAGGAGTACACCTTGTGTTCAAATTGAAGTCATGGATAAGAAGAAAAAGCTTCCTCAAAAGCAAATTTTCATCTCTCATAAAAACGAAACCTTATTATCTAAACACAGTTTATAGGGTGTACTAGACTCTTACTTACTTAACACTCTATGAGAAACAGGCATTGACTTTAAGTAACGAGTAAAAAACATTTCAAAGTAATTTCATTCTGAAGAAAAAGTCATTGAAAACTAGACAATGCTTTCAGACATACAAATATTTACCTACTCTCTTCCCTTTGGTTTAAACTATTTTTTCAGAGTTTTGATTCAATATTCCTGGGAAGTTTCAAAGTTTTCAGTAATACCTGGTCTTTTCATTCAGGTTTTCATACAATTCATGCTAATTCTATGCCACACATTCCCTGTCTTTCCCAGGTAAAATATGACCTTCCACAACACTTCACATAGGGAAAAAAACATCAGGAAAACTCATTCAAGTTGGTATGCTCTAGTTCCTAACAAAGCATAAAGAAATATGTAAAAACATAAGGGTGCAGATCTCTGTTCCAGTGAATCACTAGAAGCTGTAGCTTGTTTAGTGCAATTACACATTATTCCCACATCACCATGAGTTACAAAAACCATGCAAGGTTACAATAACTATATATTCATTCCAAGAGAGAGATGCAAAGTATACACAGGGTATATAACACGTAGGCTTTTAAATTCAATGGAGAGATTGTCATGTCCCTACCAAAAAATAAGTAACAAAAAGTTGGCATCTCAATGGTCACAAAACTGCTGCATAATGGTGTCTCATCTCCCTGAATTTTAAACCTTCACTCACTTCTAATTCAGACAATGTTCTTCTTACAAGCTGCCTACTGAAAGCCTGTTGGTACCCTGGGTCTCAAGAGCCCCCTGCCTCATGGCAACTCTGTTCATACTGCCTACACCTTAATTAAAAGGGTAGGGAAGGACAAACATTTCTGGCCTGAAGATTGTATCCATTGAGTTCCTGGATAACCCAGTTAAAGAAAAAAAGGCAAAACACAAAGTACATTACTCATTTTGTCCATTTAGTTGTACATCAACTTTTTTTTCAGCACATCAAAATAGAAGCATTTATTTCTTAAGCTTAAAACACTCACCCATCTTGTGTTGGTGGATATTCACATTCTTCTCCCTTCGGGAATACATTGCTGGGAAATAGATCACATATTGGAATAGAAGGTGGATCTGTCTGGACCTTAGCTGTTGAGTATAATTTAAGAAAGTGTTACACATGGGGCTCTGGAAATACTAACCACCTTATAACCTTTATAACCCATAAAAGTTAAACAGCAAAAGTTACTTAAGACCCCCTTAACTAGAATCTGGGCTTCTACCAACACATATCATATCACAATGCCCCCATATGACTTTATTTGGCCAATGCTTAAGGCCAATGAATGCCCTCAATGGCATTCAGGGATACCAGAAGGAAGACAACTTGGCCAGACTCACCCTACAAACACAAACTGCAGCCCAAAATTTGTTTCAGCTGCCAAGAACAGCACTTGCACACACTTAATACCAAATATTCACATAGTCTGTATTTTTGTGCTTGATACCTACGTCCTTTCTTCTTTTTCTTCTTCTTCTTCTTTTTCCCAGTAGCTCCATCTCCTTCACCCTCTCCATCTAGAGGAAAGAAAGTGCTCAGGTGAAGATAAAATAATCTTAAAGAACCAAAGAAGTTTGAACAAAACACAAAAACATCTTAACTATCTGGAAACGCTTCTCTCACAGCAGAATTTAATGGATTAAAAGACAACATCCAGAACCTGCCACCAAACCATCAACATTTCCAGTCCCTACACCAAACACAGATGTCAGAAAATAGTTCTGAAAGTTGACAACAAATATATCACCAAACTGAGGAAAAAACAGAGCTCAGGTAAAGCTTCAGTTTTCAGAAAGTCCTACATATTCCTCAGTTTTCAATGTAGGCAAATAACTGCCTGGAATTGTTGAAGGACACGAGAGAGAACTGTATTAGACATAACAGCTAACAAAAGGCTAGAAACTAATGCTTCCAATCCATCTTCTGATGCATCAGCTAAAAGAACTTACTGCATCTGAAAAGATAAAGACCCCAAAGAAGTAAAGATGGCAGCACTCTAGGCCAGGATAAGTTTAATCTTGAGATAACAGGGAAGGTCACAAACAACACTTCGCAAAACCACTGCGCATGAGAGATACAAGGGTGGTCAAACACTGGAACAGGTTTCCCAGAGAGGTGGAAGATGCCCCAACACTGGAAACCGTCAGGCTCAGGCTGAATGGGGCTTTGAGCAACCTGATCTAGCCAAAGATGTCCCAGCTCACTGCAGGGGCTTGGACCAGATGACCTTTAAAGGTCCCTTCCAAGCCAAAACATTCTATCAATCTATACTAGTGGGAGGTTTCCAGGGAGCACAGCATGTAAGCACCAAGAATCAGCCACAACATTTAGAGTCACATTTGGGAGGTAACAATAACCCTGCAGACTTTACATTTGGCTACATCTAATGCCTACTTACTTCATCCTCAGAATCTCAGGTGCTATCAGCTACCTAAACCTTCTGGTCCTAAATACAAATTCTTTTCAAAGTTGACAACGACTAGTCATCTACATTTAGAACATTTTCAACTACGCAAAAAGTAAAATTGAAAGAACTTCTAGAATCAAGTCAAAGCATTCCATTTTGAGTATATAAACATATATATATAGAAGCTTGTATTTAAAAACAAAATCAAACCACAACACTGACCAGCTGTTCCAGTCACTAGATTTCAAGCCTCCCATGATGGTCACTATCATCTGCATTTTTATGCTATGATGAGTGCTGTAATCCTGCAGCTGGGGCAAATTTCAGTAATGTCATTCCTGCCCCTCTCCAGCTCATTTTGGCATTAAGTATCTTAATTTAAGTTACTGTAAAACACTGCAAATATAAATACTTTGTATCTATAACATAGTCCTAACCTACCAGATTCTTCATCAATCTATATTTCATAGGCAACCAAAAATCCTTTATCCATATAAATTTCTTTAAAATGTGTTAACTTTGTCACATTTCTCTTGACCTTGAGCAGTGCTCAAACCACTCATGAAGAAATTAATTAGATACACTCCAGTTCATTCACGAAGTGATTTTTGTTTGGTTGGTTTTTTTAAGGCTAGGCCTAAACTGAAGGGACAAAAGCTCAGCATTTCTTAAATATTGCTGTTGTTGTCATCTGCGTATTGTGGTTTTTTCATCCATCACTGCACGTGAAACTGCCAACTGCGAGCCAAACTAACCCTGTCTATGCTTTCATGTCCTTGAAGACTGCTGCAGACTAACTGTGCTGCCAGAAACACAACTACTGCATCTGACCAATACCCTGCTTGTCTCCAGGTTATTTAGCTGCTAATGAAAAACAACTGTCACCAGAAAAGCAATTTCAGATCTCTTTAAAACAGAAGTCCGACCATATATCATTTTGGTATAGCCATGTAATAGCACAGTATCACACAAAAATAGTACATATCAGCATATTTTAACATGGCGAGGGAAATCCAAAGAGCATTTCCTCATCTCTCCTGGAGTTCA
Organism: Daphoenositta chrysoptera; assembly: GCA_013397915.1. Lineage (NCBI taxonomy): Eukaryota > Metazoa > Chordata > Aves > Passeriformes > Daphoenositta > Daphoenositta chrysoptera. The sequence goes on from VZRO01002563.1 coordinate 18,051, forward strand.
AAAGTTATAGTCTTCTTTTTAAGGCCAGTCAGCTACAGGCTTATCAAGGGAAAAAAAAAAAAGAAAAAAGGAAATAGGTATTTTAATTATTTTAATCTAATGCATACATCTTAAAGAAACAATTCTGAAACTACACAATTAAGATGGCAAATAGTGAGAACCAGTACAGGCAAGAAAACAGCTGTCTTCAAAAAATTTAAATTAGTTTTCATTTTTCTGCAAAAGTACCAGTTTTACTAAAAACATATCCAAGTCTAATATGTGGGGAAAAAAAGAAGATTATTAATTCAGTCATAGCATCACTTCATTTTTCTATGCTTTCTAATACTGTAATACTAATTGCTAATACTGCAAAAAAGGGTAAGAGCACAGCATTTGATCTGCAACTGTCAATGTTATTTCTCCTGAGACAGAACTCTTAACTATTCTAATTATTTCAAAGATTTAATTGTATAAGTTTTCACTATACTCCTCAATATTTCTTCCTCAAGCTGCAATGATGGCAAAGCACATATTGCATTAATTTCAACTCCATAACCTGAAAGATACCACAAAACAAATCATCAGAATACATTTCTATGGAAAGTACCTGCATTAATCTCAATGCTTCAGATTGATAACGGTCAAAGATAAATTTGTTATTTAATACGCCTCAGCAAACTGACTTAATTTTTTTAAAACTTCCATACCCAATTCATTAAAATTAAATTCCACAAGGACAAATTCCAGCAAGTGAACTAAGAAGATTTCTAGGCAGACTGCTCAAAGTACTGAGCCAACTTTATATGATAATTCAGAAAAAGGAAATGAAATTACTAACTTAAGAAATGTGCTTTCTTAAACATCCACTTCTGTTGAGAAGCATCCAGCAAACCAAAGGAAATACAGCACCTTTTTCTGATATTCCTACAGAAAAGATGGACCCAGACTGGATTTCAATACAGATGCTTTCAAGGTTCTTGCTTAGAAAATCACCTGCATAGCACAAGCAAAACACAAAGTGTGTGTCTTGCCTATGTATTAATCTCCCCCTAATTCAATTTTAATGAAAAATTATAATTTCAGATGAGCAAGTTTCAAGTCACTGGTAGAGACTCTAAAACCTATTAATTAAAATGCTCCCTTAAAATTTGCTCAGTATGTTTTGTTTTAAGCCAAGAGTAAGCGACATAATTTGGAACATAAATGTCTACTAACCATGGTAACGCAAGTGACAATGATTTACAGCTTACCTTATTTCAAACTAAGCATTTCCCTTCAGTAGTTAGATCCTTGAAAACACAAACCTTTAACAAAGCTTGTATTCTTGTTATTTTTTATACGTATGCCTGTATGCCAGCAAAATTGTTGACAAAAAATAGAAAGTATAGATACTTTTATCTCACCTCTTCAAAAAGAAACCCAACCAAAATCAAACCAAGAAAGACACCTGTAAACAGTGTTTTAAAATGGATTCTCGGAAGAAGGTGAAACTAGAAATGTTAAGAGAAAACATAAGTTATACTTGCCTTCATCATCATCATCTTTTTCTTTCTCCTCCAGTGCTTGCTTGTCCAATTGTTTTGCTACATCATCAAGAGCACCTTCCATTTCTTTATCAGTTTCTTGTCCTGTTTGTAAAGTTAAAGTATGACTTACAGTAAAACATTAGCTCCACATTAGTAATCAACAGCCCCCAAAACTTTATAAAAACATTATGTTGCACTCATCCTACAGATACCTGAGCACCTAATGCTTTTTTCTGTCTTAAAGCAGCCCTAACGTGTAAGGCAGTAGGACATTACGGTGATAGGTGCTGTTACTGATACCTGCACATAAAGGTAGATTACCCTGACACTTCTGATTATTTTTTTCTGCCAGGGTAACTAATTCTTCTTGCCATAGCAGCAGCCTGGTCTTGTGAGATAATATGGGCGTGAAGTAGATAATTATAAACGCACAGCACGATCATCGCTAACTGATGGCCTGCTAAAACAAACCCAAACCATCGCGCCTTTACGTTATTTGCCCAGACTTGCTCCAGCTCTCTCCGAAAACTTGGGAGGGGTGCAGAGCCTCCATCAGGCGGGATGACTTTTACAGCAGCAGTCTTACACCCTTCTCCCCTCAGGGCATAGGAGAGGGTGAGGGAAGCGGTGGCTTCTATTGCGCGCACCGGAGCGGGCAGGACACCTCCAGCACCCACCGAACGGCAACAGCATCCTCCGGGCACCGCCAGCCCCCTCCGAGCCGCGGGGCTCCCCCTGA
>VZRO01002563.1:20587-119010 GCA_013397915.1 Daphoenositta chrysoptera
GGTGGGAGGGGCAGCCCCGCAGCCGCGCACGCGCGCCCCGGCCGGTGTGCGCGCGCGGGGCCGTGGGGGGAGCGTGGGCGGTGTCGGTGCCGCTCCCGGCTGCGCGGCGCGATAAAAAATGGAAAAGAGAAATCTTACAAAAACAGCCCTTTCCCTCAGTGGGAGCAGCTGTTAGGAAATGTTTTACAGCATGTAAGGTTGTCAGGGTTTTAGCATTTGAGGGCACTGAAGAAATTTAACTCACACGGGAGATAACTCATGAGCAGGAGGTAAATAATGCAAAGGGGGAAAAAAAAGCACTTGTTCTAAGTCACACGGAGCAAAAAAGGGAAGATCCTAATACATGATAAAGGACGCTGCCTTGTCCCATTTCCACCACTACATTAAAAACCAAGGCCAAGCCAACGTTACCAGCATCCACTAATGGATTATTAAATCAGCCCAATCCTTAAAATTAATTTACTGAGTTTATACTTTTCACAGGTTTTCAACTAGTGTAAAAATAGCTGAAAAATCAACTAGCTGAAAAATACTTGACTATGCACTTACTGTATAACACAGTGCCATTATAATTTATAACATACAAAGGTTAAAAATTGGCCTTGTGCTGCATAGCTGTGTTTTGAAATGCTTCTGCAGGCTGGTCTTCATTTGGGAAAACTGGTAATGCCTTGTTCCTCCCTGAGGCACAAATTCTGCCCCCTTGGCCCCACTGAGGCCAGCTGGTTCCACCTAACCCCTTCACTGGCTCACACCCATGGGCACCTCCTGACTCCTGGCCTGACACAATTCCCAGCAAGAACAGGACTCAAAACACTAAGGTACTGCTCTAGTATCAGTCAAACAAAATCCATCCTGCTCCAGGCAGGTGTTAACAGCAGCATCTTCTCCACTGCTTTTCCTTGTAAGAGCGCTTGAACATAGAAACATCCAGCTGAGGTTTCCATGGGCCTGGGATGGATACAGGGATGCTGATTCCCCTGGGCTTAAGGCATGTTCTGGGCAGTGAGACATTTCTCACCGGTTAGGAATTGTGTGTTAGCACTTGCTCCCCCCTTAAATCAAATTATTATATGCTACTGTCAATCCAACTGGACCACCTCCAGAACAGCCCTATTACTATGGCCCAAGCAGGATAAACCTTGCACAACACAGCAGGTGTGCCATTTAACTCCCGGTGCCATTTTCCCGCTGTTCGGTTGGCCCCACTCCAGTCAGAATTGATGTTGTCTGAGGCTGGTGAAGAGATCCATGGAGGAATAGCTCTTTGTCAAACTTGAGAATGGATGACACAAAAGCATGTGCACTAACGCTGCCTGGAACAGTCTTGATTTATTGCTTTCTATTCTAGTTTTCTCATTAGGTAGAAGCGGAATCTACAGAGCTGGTTTGGTTTTTGGGTTTTTTGTGGCTGGTGGCAGGAGAAGGGGGAGCATCAATGGTCAAATTCCCTGAATTCTCCATTTTGAGTCATCTTACATCTTCCTGTTGTACGTTTGTTGTAGTTGGGCACTGTAATGGTCCCAAGGTATCCGATGGCAGCGATTTTGTGGTTTGTTTTAATCCATTAGTCTCTCATACATCAGACTGTTCTTATCCCTTGCTCTAACCCCTCTAGTGCCTTTGACAGCTTGAAAAAGAGAGTGCTTGTGCTCCTGTTCCATTTGATCTGGTGTGTGCCAAAACAGACAGGTTGCCAGACCATGGATTTTGTTGACTCTAGAGGTGAAGTGACAGATAAAGGAGTCCATAAAGTCTAAAGAAGCCCAGGGAAGACAGAAAGAGAGATATTGCCCAGAGATATATAAAATAAGAATATATCTCATGCAGAGGCTGCAAACATGTGATCTGGAAGTGCATCAGAGGAAAAAAATCACAGGCAGAATAAATGTTTCTGTGGTCAGCTGAACTGACAAAGGCAGTTTTCTCAGAGCATTGTTTCCTTCCTCCCAGAATGACGCTGGCACCATTCATAGTCACTGTGATACCCCAACAGAGAGGGAGAGATGGTTTGTGCCACATGGTTCAGCAGTTTCACCTGTCTCTGTTTAGGTGGGAACACTTCTTTGAGCTGCTGTTGCCTACTCAGCTAATGATTTTTAGAAAGTGTGTCCAAGTGTCATTACGTTTGGGTGTGTTATGCCACCAATTTTGTCTGAAAATGAACCTTCACATAAACCTCCTTTCTTTAAAAAAGTAGGCTGAAAATAAATTGTCGAGTGGTGTCAGGCTTAACTTAACATAGAATATAATAAAACCCAACAGAGTGAAAGCAAACTGTGAGTGAGGTAGAAGAGGCAGGATTAACAGTGTCTCTACAGTTTGTGATGGTGTTAATGGACCCAGACTGTGTTCATTGGGCTTGCAGGGAAGAGGGCACATTGGATAAAGCAAAGTTAAGCATTTTCCAGGTTATGCTAATTCCAGACCCAGAATTAGCACCATATATAAGAGAAGACATATAACTAAAACGGGGAAAGCGAGATAACCAATGTGCAAAAATAGGAATGCTCTATAAAAAAAATTGCAAAGTGGGAGTAAGAAGCTGGCTTGACTGCATCGACAAATGGAACATTTACATGAACAGGCCAACAACTGGTTCCATGTTCCTAATCTGGCTGCTTTTGAGAGGATCCAGGCTCGTGGATGCTGAGAGAGTGAGACACATCTTGTAGAATGCCCTTACCGCTCAGAGTTTTTGTCCTTCTATTATTGCCAGTCAGCTGCTCCTAGTGTTTAATACACATTATACTAATGGATGCTATTTTTCCCAATTGCATGCTGTACTAGACAGCATGATGAGGTGAAAGTATCGGACAGGCCATAGGCCAGGAGAGACCTGTGGATACCATTTTTAGCTGGAGGGTTTTGTTTTCTCACAGTGCCTATTTGTTTTTCTTAACCAACCTCCCAGAGGCAGGCAGTGGCTGGGGAATTAAGGGATGGGCTGAATGTAGTCCAAAACATTCAGCAGGATTTGAAACACTTTTCTGAAACACAACACAGAGAGTCACCTCTTATTTTTCTTCTAAGGAGACTGCTCCAATTGCACTATTTTCCTAGCAAAAGAAGTTATGATCTTCAGAAAAAGATTTTTTTTAGGGTATGTTATATTTTCTTTCATGTTTTCTTTTCAAGTCATATGTAGGTGTCAAGAAATGGCATGGAATGGAGTGGGGGATCTGTTTCTGACAGCTGTGGTTTAATCCTGGAAAGAGGGTGAGGAAGGACAACTAGGGCGTAAGTGGCCTATATCAGCCCCCAGAAGAGTTGAACAGTGGGATGTTTTGTTACTGTTTGTATTTCTGGGACTGATGCCATTATTTTTGTGTTTATGACACTTTGATACTCTTTTTCCTAGCTTAGGGCCAAAACTCATAGTCCTTACTCAGCTCTAAAAATTCACTCAAGTCAATGGGAAAATTTTTATGACTAAAGGTTTAATATTAGGCCTAAATGCTGGAAGTAGACAAGGAAAATGTTTCCTGCATGAGAGCAAATATGTCTTACGGACTCCAAAAGGAAAGATATTCCCTGTCACCCATTGCTGAGGACAAAGGACTCTTGTACTTCCTCAGCCATCTCTCAAATTTTCTTATAACCTAGATGAAGTAGCAAGATTGAAGTGGCAAAACCAGACAAAGAATTCACATATGATTCTGTTGGCTGTGGACTTCTTTCCACATTTCTTAGTGATTGCTTTTTTTTCTTTTTGCCAAACACCAGTTAGATTACAGCCTGTCGGCCATAATCCAAACATACGGCCTTGCCTCAGCTAGTGTCTCAACAATATCTGTGTCCCTTGGAGGACAGGCTTCAAGGGAGTGTCAGTGCTTCTGAAAAGAAGCAAATTTCATCTCTCTGAGTGGTGAAAGTCACCATGAGAAGCACAGACTGCTGTGTGTGCATTCAGACTGGGACAAAGCAAATGATTCTCAGTCTGCAACAATAGATGCATGCTGTGAAATATAAAAGTCAGCTTACGGCCATCTTTAGAGCTTACTTTTAAAATAGCTTTTAAACTACAAGATTTGCATGAACAAAACAAGCCAGTGCCTCAGGAAGACTCCTTATATTTCTGTGACAAGGAGCTATTGCATTAGGCAGGTATGCAGAAATGTACATTAGGACATGCTGCAGTGAACATCTCCCTGACAGCACATCTCTGTGCCTGTGCATAGTCTTGGTGAGGGATGAAAGGCTACACAGAGCCAAGGGTCCCTAGACTGCTGTTTTGAATTTTTTTTTTATTTGTTTATGATAGAGTCATGTATTCATTGAGCCATAACTGCAGATGGAAGCAGTCTTCTTTTTCAGATAACAAACTGAGAGATTGTCTATCCTCAGAAGTAATTGTTGGTCATATCTCCTGAAAACCCTAGTTTAGAGTGGTATGAACCTAAATTATAAAAAAAATGGTATTTTGAACTAGAGATTTCTAATCAATTTTATATAATTTAATACACTGGTACATGACTGTATTCCCATTCACACAGTGCTGGTTCTTTTCTTATCTGAAGAAAATTTTCAAGACCTCACACAGAAAGTAATATCTCAGATTCACTGTAAGTGTAAAAAGCAGTAAGAGTTTCCTTTTTACAGCCTGCTGATGTAGCTACTTTCCCCTGGGTTGCTCCACCCCTTCTTCATTCTGATTAGTAATGGAAGTAATGTTTGCAGCTGCAGTGCTGGAGGCAGTACCTGTATATTTCTTTCACCAAGTGTTTTCTTTTATATCCAGGATAGCCTTCTATTTCACCTTCACACCTCCTCCAGTCTTAAATTGGAAACAGTCATTCATTTTGCTGTAGATGAAAACTAGAATGAAAGAGAAAGGCAAGAAGATACCAGAAGAACTGTTCTTATATTTCACTATAGATCTTCCCCTGGCTTTACTGCCAAGTAATGGTGTGTCACCATTAGTGGTGGGAGCAAGGAAATTTCTGTCAACTACTTTTTCAAGGAAGGCACAAAAATTACCCCCGAGGTAGATGTGGCCAGGACGGATCAGGAGAGATGGGGGAAGCACAGGACCAGAACTGGCACTCTGCCATGCAGTGTGAGCAGAGAGAGAAAAGTGGGAAGGTGACAGTGTCCTATATCTAACCCTACCTCCTTGAGCTGGAACACCTAATGTTCATTTCTGCTGTCAGCATTTCATGAGTTTAATATATTTAACTTAAGAACCTTGAACAGTTAGTTATATAATGCCCTATAATAGCCTTGTTCTACTGTTTTGGCTTGGACTGAACAACAGCACGTTGCTGGGTGCCGAGCTCTGTGGATTTCATGAAGTTCATGTCTGCTGACTAATGTCCTGGGAGCCAGTGTTCACAGCATTCCTCCAGGGTGTGACTCTCCAGGATAACTGGGTTTTTAATTCATATTTCATCACATTTGCTTTGAACTGATATTTTTGTTCCAAGGATAAACCTTGTATTGCCTAACTTGCTTTGGATTTCAGAAATTTACTCCAGAACTTATTTGTGTGCATTCTGAGAATGAAAGAAGCTACCATTGAAACTGGAAAGGGTAACCATGAGGTTACAGCTCAACTTATTTGTGTTTAGTGGCTTAAAGACTAAGACCTTTCTTGGTAAACTGTCTTTGTATTTTAGATTTTAAAACTCAAAAACATTTTAAAAAAAATTTCCACATTGGCAGGCCTCTAGTTATTATAAAGATGGCCCTCTCAAAACCATGGAAAATCACAGTTTCCAAACTGAAAAAAAAGAAAGAAGCCCAACACAAAATAGGATAGATAGAATCAGTAGCTACTGGAGAAGACTTTTTTAGACACTCAAAGTTTTATTACATTGAAAAGTTCTTTGCATGTGACACCTAAGAATGTAAAATTTTGGATTTATTTGATTACCATTCTCTGGGGCAAGAGAAAATAATTTTACATAGGGGAGAAGAAATCAGTAAGTATGTTAAATTACACTGTATTGCACTTCAGCATACACGGTCAGTGCAAGGATCCTGGTTTGGCACTGGCTGCACCAAATCTCCTGGTGCTGCTCTGCACGGGTGTTTCTGAGCTTGATCTAGGAGTGTTTTCCTTGGGAGGAAATGTGGCTCAGTATCGGCTGTGTAAGGGAGCACTGCCTGTCTGTTCACATATGTTTGTGGCAGCAAAGATAACCAGTCTGTTTTCTGGAGTTTTTAACTGGTACTGCTCTCACTCAATAATACAGCTTTTTTTCCTCCTCAGCCCAATTGAAGGCAGGAGTGTCATCTCTACAGAGAACCATACAGAAAGGCATGTAGATGGTTTCTTAAAGAGTAAGATACAACAAGAAAAGAAAAAGATCTGATTTTATGATGTGTCCCTGTTTAAAACCACTATGGAGGACTCAACCCAAAGATCTGCCCAACAGCTTTGATCTCACAGGCAGATGAAAGCTCACCACTGAACATATTGAATAAGTCCGTGGCTGCGAACATGTTGCAGGAACTTGGAGAGAAGTTGCAGCTCCTTGCTAGGTATGAGCCTGGTTTCCCTCAGGGACTTGTAAACGTGCTAACTTGTAGCTGGAGAGAACTCAGTGAGGGGATTGATTACCATAATTGGCCCCAGAAGTCACTAGTGTACAAAAGTGTGGGAACCAGGTGAAGCCAAGTCTCAGAGGAGGTTGAAAGTGGTGCTCTTGAATCCAAATGTACAGGGTGTGAAATCACTGCCATCAGAAGAGAACAATGCAAGGAAAGCTTTCCTTTACCGGCCTGCACTACAAAGGAAAAAAGAAAACCTAAGACAGCACCAAACATGTCTCTCAGAAGTAAAGGTAAGGTCATGCTGTGTAAATGTGCTGTGTTGTAATGTTTGGCCCCAAAAGAGTAAAAAGCACTTTCTGTTAAGTCTACACTCTCAGTTGGCTGATTAGGCCAACATGCTCCACTTTACAGCTTGTTATACTGCAGTTCTCTGCATAGCAGTGTTATAGGACATGATGAAATAACTTTGCAGCTGAAGCAAGAGGTACAAACACTTAGAAGAACAAAGCCAGTGAAACTGGGCAATGTTTCAAACCATTTATCAAAGCATTTTTAGTCTCCTCTTTCAAGGTGAGTGATAGAGTCATAACATATTGCGCCAGCAAAAGTATTTGCATCCAGAGCATTTCATTCAGCAAGTGTAAGTAATCCTCCGTGCAGAATCACAGGTTGGGGTCAAGCCCATTCTAGCTCTCTAGGTGTTACTGCAGTCTTCCTCTTTAAAAAAAGAAAACAACAAAAAACCAAAAACCTTTAGATTTATGTTTTTGAAAGCAGACTCACCCTTCAATGTATGATCCTAAGCACTGCAATTTGCTTTCTTCCTGTCTAGCTCCTGCTGTGCAAATTGATGCTGGTCAGGCACCCGTCACAATCAGCTTCTCACTATCATCCAGCATCTGTGAAGAAAGAGGTGAGAATTATACGGCTCTTAGCAGAGGTGGTTAGAATTATGTAATACCTGAACAGTTATTCTGAATGTCTGATTTAACTGAAGTATAGATTAGCATAAGGGAGAAATTGTCAAACAGTGACTCTCCTTGATTTTTGGATATAATATTTTTTTAAATATCCAGTCTTTCTCTGATTATCTCTGATCATCTGCCAACAAGGTTTTCTACAGAGCCACTGCAGATCCACTACTCTTCGCTAGTAGAATACAGGGTGACCAACTGCATTCAGATATTATATTAAGCCTTTTCCTACTGGAAACCATCTGATCACATATATTTGACATAATTCCACTTTTGCTCTGAATGGGAGAACAAATGCACTAACTGAAAAGCTTTTCACAAGGCTTTTTTTTTTTTTTTCTATCCTTTCTGCCTAAAACATGGACAGATTTGATGATCTGAAGGGAAGAACTGCTTACTCTGCACTGATCTTTTGATTTCTTTAAGGACATTGCCATGTAAAAAAATAAAAAGCATTTGTTCATTTTCTTTCTAATGCTGGCCATGAAGTTGGTCAGGTGCCACCAGGGCTGCAGAACTGAAATTCCTTGGCTGGTGAAGGTTAAAAATGCTGCAGAGACATCCAGCATCCTAGCATGGAGGAACAGCTCCATAACCAAATAAATGGGCACCAAACAAAATGATACCATCTCTTCTGTTGTTTTCTGAAAATGTGACATCCACTTCCTTCTGGCTGTAACAGATCATTTCTGAAATGCTTTGCTGTAGGGTTGCATGCTCGTGGTGTCCTTGAGCTGTTAAGTTTGCAAGAGTATTTATTCTTTATTCCACCTTTAGCTCTTGTGCTCGCAGGCAGCCTCTTATTCTTCTGTGTCAGTGAGCTCAAGATTGTGCACACTTCCTTTCAGCACTCTGCCAGTACATCTGCCAGTGCACTGTATAGTCTGCGGTTGGAGTTTTATTAATCACAGATGAACACTTAAAGGGTCAAGATAACCAGCTTCCACTAACCAGTCTGTACCCTTTCCTATCTCTTGGGAGCTCCCATTTGCTTGGTCTGTCATCACAGGTTTATTTTCTTAATTTGGTAAAGGGAGTGCCCAGCAGCAGGTCACGGATTTCTGTGTCTAAAGTTCTAACTCACTAGGTTCTTGTTTCTGAATGATTTACTAAGTAAAATATACCTGCCATAGTGCAGCTGCAGCCACAGTTGTTTTACAGGAATGCACATGGAAAGACCTGTGTGGCCTCTGCTGCTCAAAGTTATGCATGGCTTAATTTTTCAACTACTTATTCATATTGTTGCTGAGAATAATTAAAGAATCCACATTATCTGCATCCTTTTTCAGCAGCAATCCTGGGCTGTACACAAATCAAAGTGACTTACTAATGTAGAAAGCTAAGGTAGTTCATATGAATGTCTAATTTGGAATTTATCTGAATAATTCCTTTTTCTGGATGCCCATTTCTTCTCTAGACATAGTTTTCTGTATTTAAGTTGAAGGTGCACACAAAACACCTTCTCTCTTTCTCTTGTATTCTTCAAAGCAAAGAATCTCTTTTTATCTTTTAAGAAGGCAATTCTCAGAGCTTCATCACTTTGTATTTGTATGAATAAATTTCACTTTCTATTGACAGATGCCATAGAACAGGACTGACATTAACATCAGTCTTTACTCATTCATCTAATTCTAATCTTTTATTCTGTTTCTTGAGATTGGATTTTCCAAATCTCTGACTCCAGTTCTGAAGATATTCACCAGAAGCTGCCTTATGTGTGGACTAGAACAAGTTCAAAATGAAATGTAACAAAGTGAGGTTTTTACTTCCATAAGCAAAATTAGAATAAATGGCAATGTTTTCATGATGTAGAATACAGATTATGGGATATAATTTAGCAAAACTAATACACTAGTCTGGAGAATGTTATTGCTTTGAAAACTCCTAGAGTTCTGATTAACATTTCACTATTCTTGAAAGAGAAATATAAACTATTATTTTAGCTACTGTAATGGAAGGTAAGAATTATCTCAACAGAGACATTTTCAGGAGTTAGTGGTGACACAGTATTTTCTGATTATGATTAATCTACAGATGAACTTTCCAATAGTTGTGAAACACTGTTTTAATATCTTTTGGAAAAGAAACCATGGTCCATGAAAACCATTTTGCATTTTGATAATTTGCCTGTTGCCTTGTGTCTTGGTTTGAAAACAAACCAGTGGGAGACTGCAAGTCAGACTAAAATTCAAAAGAAAAAATAAATTAAAAATAAGTGGAATAATAATAAGGAAAAGCACTGACAAAGTCAAATACAACCTGACACCCTGTTAGAGTGGTAGTAGCAGTCCAAACGAAGCAGCTCAGCGGAAGTGGCGATTCCATGGAAGATCCTGTCTCCAGTCGAAGGTCCAGTGGTATCTCCCGTCCTCCGGGAAACGAGCAGACAGGGCTCCTTGTGGTGTTTGCAATCTCAGTTTATATCCAGGATGGAATGCTTGTCTCCTCCCTCCGGGCGGGGCATCTCACAATGGGATGATGTGATTTTGTCAGTCATGTGGTAAGGCCATTAACAGAATATTGTCTGGAATGGGTTATCTATGAGTCATGTGGTAAAACTCGTTAGCAGAAGATAGTCCGGAGGGAGGAGGCAAGCAACACCACCCACTTGGTGTCAACAGTTCATGTAGATGGTGATAGAATACACTGCAACCCAGGACACCTTGCCAGGGCCTGAAAGCAGTTTGCTATAAGATATTGTGACCAGAATCAGGCTTTAGAATTCTTCGTGCTGCTTGTATTTAAGCCTTCTATTTTTACATAGTACAAGATAGCCTTAACACCCTGGAGGATCCCCATACAGAACTGGCCAAGTGTTTAAAATGTATGGTAGCTTCCAAATACATCAGCCATTCTCTGATTACCAACTGTAGTGCTTAAATAGTATCAAGGAATGGAGAAGGTGTCAAGATAGTTAAGATTTATACTGCCTGATCAATTCTTCAAGGAAGAAACATTGAAATTTATAAAGCAGGCTAAGTTTAAATGAAAAAAAGTCTTTGCTGATAAGTAACTTTAAGTGTTAATTACTTACAAGTTGTCAAAGTTAACTTGTATTATTTTGTGTCTCCAACACAGTTTCTGAATTTCCAGTGTTATATCTTGCTGTTTAACTGACAGTTCCTGTACACTGACAAAATTATAAACATACTCATATGTAATAAAATCAGTGTGGTATCTTATGTGAAAAATCGTCATTCATAATAACACATTTCATTCAAAATAATAGGTTTAGTAGTAAGGGGCTGAATAAAATCAAGCAGTTTTCCATCTGTGAAGTGTATACACTGCAATGTATTATATCATATAGTACACTGGCATGTTATTCCTCATGGAACAGGTTATTATCACTGCTTTACTCCTTGGGGAACTGAGTAGCCCAAAGTCCAAAAGAATTGATGCTGCAGCAAAAAATGGAGTTTGCATTTTTTGGCCAGCCTCTGTATGTCACCTTCCAATTGCTATGAAATGTGTTTGCAAAGCCAAGAAAAAGAAGAAAACTAAAGAGCTTATTGTTTGGGGCTTATACAGGAAACATCATATTTTCTGATTATTTAAATGAGCACTGTTGTCTTCCCACCTATGAGACATATTATGTCTTAGAATTACCTGTTTTAGAGAACTCTCTGAAATGTATCTGTCATTTACCCTCATGGATTCTGGATCCCAGCCTGCAATGGTTAAGAACAGCACAGAGCTCATCCAAACACTGACAATACTTGGGAATGTCGGTAGTGCAACTGCTCTGGGGTCTTCCATATTACCATGTTCCCCAAAGTTTTGCAATCAGCTCGTTTAATCATCTAGTTGAAGACAATATTTATGGCACAAATAGATCATAAGGTCTCCCTACAAGCAAAGTGTTCCCTTTCATAGGACCTGAGCACGTTTGCAAGGATTTGCAGACCCTGTTGGCCCATCAGGTTGGAAGTAAAATGCTGCTTCTGATACTGCTATACACTGATGCTCTCACCAGATTCCTGTGTTAGTGCCATGCGAGTTGGCTTAGTGTTCTTAAATATTTATGCTTAGCCTGGTCAGCAAAAAGTTTATACTGAGCAATATTTTATGGCAAAATTGGAACAGCAAGAAAGATTGGCTTGAAGAAATAATATTACTTTGCTTTTTATCAGCTGATGTTTTACCTAATTAGTTTACCTCAAAACTGACCAGCCTCTGTGCTCATTTTTTTCCTTTAATGGTTTTTTCCCCGTAATACTACTGTGATGGCCTGCACATTTTTATAACTGCTTCAGGACTAACAGATAAAAGTACTGGAGGCATGTGCTCATATATACATGTAGAACAGTGCACATAGAGTGTCTGATTGAAAAGGATGTCAGCCAGATAGGACTAAATACATGCCTCCTATGTTTGGGTTAATTTAGCCAACCTCAAACTCCCTCTGCTTCCTTCTCAAGATCAGTCATGGTACTGAAATAGATATAAATTTGGCTGTTAGATAAAGAAATTTAAAAATACTTAAATTATTTTTCTTTCTCAGGAGGATGACATAAGCAATGAAGAGCAGCCCAACAGGTATATGGAATACCTGGTGAATGTGAAATGGTGAAAGGTGAAGTAAAAAAATTCAGATAGACAGACTTTCAAAGTTGACTCCTCACAGTCAAAGGATCTCTGTGTATGTGTGTAGAAGATTGGTGTGGTCATTTCTGGTGCCATCTTAACCACAGGCAACTTACATGATCTTGGACATCTTACTAGACCCCTATCTGAGACTAATGTGTTTAATAATATTTATCATAGATGTTTACAAAGCTCCTCAGGATTCTCATGTGAAACACAATTCAAAAGACTGCAAAATCATAGAGAGGTCTTAAGGAAAGGTTCTTGGTGAAACAAAACAGAAATCTGCCACTTAAGGCCGATACTGCTTAGGGACAGAATTGGGAAATCAGCAGGTTGTGCTTAGTCAAGTGCATGGATTTTGTACTGAGAGCTCTGCTCATCTTCCATTCCTCCCAACCTGCTTGTTCAAGGAAGGATGTGACTGGGTTAGTGGCTTCACTTATCCATATGCACCTGGACCCAATACCCAGGATACAGAGCTGGTAAGTGTTAGTCCCTGTCTTCTCTGCAGAGGCATGTAACAGAAGCCATAAAAGTGGAGAATAATAACTTCTTGACTCTCATTTTAGCTGTCCTCTGAGCACCTTGCTGTTTGCCAAAGCTCTGCAAACTCCCACAAGGGGTTTCTATACCAGCATATTTCTATACCAGCCCTTCTGCAGGTCACACTATAGTTGGAACTTTGAACATGGCAGCATCTGCCTTCTTAGCAGGGACGGAGATGCACTACAAGCACTTCCTTGATGCTGCACATTAGTTCAGAGAGCATGAAGCTATACAAGGACATGAACAACGTGAACAATAATGGACATGAGAGAGGTGATATGTTGTGCAGCCCAACTTTTTTTCTGCAGCCTGGAATCATATCTTAGTTGGGTGTCTAACAATGGCCTGGGTTTATTTTGGTTGATTGTTTTGTTTGGTTGATCTTTTTTCATTTTCACTCAAAAACATAAAACTGGGCACAGTCTTTGATTTTGCTCAGATGAATAGTCCATGGAGAGTTTGGCACTGGAGGATATTGACTTGGGAAGAGGAAAAACACCACTTCTATCTTGTGTGCAAGTCAGCTGGAGGTGAAGAAACATGGAGATGAAGGAACTTGTCCCCTCTACAAGTCCCTTCTAGGAGTCAAATGCCACCATTTTTTCAAGCACCCCCAAAGCACTATGTTATCTAAATTGCTAAGCTAGATGGAAATTGCTTAGAAAATTGAAGTTCCCGTTTGTTGTGAGGACAGGATGCACTTTGGCTTACTAGATAATTTAAACATACAAAGGACACCAGCAGGCAATTGGGAGCCAGCCTTCTGGGTGCCTGGAATACATGACATGAGCTGCAGATGGATATTTCACAGAGACAAATTGCAGGCACACTCTTGTCTCCTTCATCCCTGCCACCTCTTAGTGCCTCACTGTACAGTGAGGCACAATGCATCATATAGGTCATAAAAAGAGTTGATGAAATGCTATTTGTTCTATGTATTGTTTAATCATAATTATGATTTTTCATATTAAAATAATTGGCATAAATTTATGGAGAAAGTGGGGCTACTGATCTAACCCGGAACAGTTTACATACAACAAGGAACTGAGATATTTGTGGCTGACCACCACCAAAGACTTGCAGTTGTTTGGCTCCTCTAATTAAATGCATATGACTTCTGGAAGTCTCTTTCAGCTCCTTTTTCTACAGTCTGTTTTTAATAAGGATAGAAATTAAGACTATAATTGTCTTTTTGAGATCTTAGTAGATGCCTGTTTTAAGAAAACTCATTTTAAAAGTGTTGCTTGTGGTTTTACATTTTCATCTTGGTTCTGTTTCTTTTCCTGAGCTTCCTTTTTTCTCCCAGGTCTGTGTTACACCATCTTGTTAAAACAATTGCAAGGATTTGTTTGGATGCTTATCCTTTTGTACTGCTTTCTTCATTTTGAGAGTGGGTCTCGTATCTAAAGGGGCCTGTTGTTAAACTGCAGGATGAACACTGGTATTTCCTATATCCTCTGTGTCAATTTCAAATGCAGTTGTAAAAAGCAGATCCCTTCACGTGGGAAAGCAAGCACACAGATGATTTCCTCTGAAGATTCAGGCACATCAGACCATGTAAATTCAATATCAGCATTTTTCTTCTGGATAATGTTATCATTATCCATGTTACTGGTAATAAATATTAACTATAGAGACATAAAAATGTTCCCGAAACTGCCAACTAAGGGCTCATACATGAATGACATCTACATATTATTTGACCTTATTTTTTCTTCCTTTAAATTTTGCAATAGATTTTGAAGTGTTTTAGGACTCCAAGGAATGTACTAGTAATTGGAAATGGCATTAGTATCACACCATTTGACACGAGTTCCTTTTTGATTTGAATTACTAAACCAAGAATTTAACCCAGCTCTAGTCTGTATCACAGGGATAAAAATTTATACCTGCCTCACAGGCCTGTACCATGAGAAAAGTCAGAGGAAGAAGCAGATATTCGAAGTGGCTCTTTAATTAAGGACTCATAGATCAAAGAGAGCTTCTCGGATTGCCTAGGCTTTACTGAGATACACCAGGAAAAACAGGTTTCATATTTCTGCTTGTTTACAGCAACAGCATAACAGCAATGTTTAATCAGGAAGGAGGTCTGGTGACTAATAAAAATGAATGGTCAGAGAATGGAAATGGCCTTGGGATGGCAGGTATGCCCGGCCAGGTATAGTACAGGTAATATTTATTGCTTGACTTCTCTTGCTGTTTTTCTTAACTTTTGTTTCTTTTTTTTTTTTAATTTCACATCTTCTGCTCTCTCTGAGGTGTCTTAATTGCAAGGAACATGATGCTTTTATTTCTTTATCATATCTTAGAATCATAGAATAGTTTGGGTTGGAAGGAACCTTAAAAATCATTGAGTTCCAACCCCCCTGCCATGGGCAGGGACACCTTCCACTAGACCAGGTTGCTCAGGGCCCCATCCAGCCCGGTCTTGAACACGTCCAGGAATGGGACATCCACAACTTCTCTTGTCAACCTATTCTTTACAAAGACCATTCTTTACAAAGAATGTCTCTCCCAACAGCACCTGCATGAGTGGGTATCTTTACCTCTGCTTTACTCAAGTAGCATCTTGGTAAGAAGAAGGAAAAGCAAATTGCCTGAAACTGTTTTAATTCAGAATTTCAACATAGGTCCATCTTCCCAGCTGAAAGCATCTTGTGTCTTTTCTGAGCCTGGGAATATGAGTGGGCCATTCCTCATTTTGCTTTTGGACATATTCACTACCAGGTGGTTGTTTGCCTTACTTCAGGCCTCATCCAATTTCCACCAAAGTCTGTGAAAAGGCTCTCACTGCTTTTTAGTTACCAGAGCTGGTCCTAACATGCTGCAAAAATTACAGAAACAAAGGTAGAACTTTTGTGACCCCAGTCAGTAAGCGTGCCTTCAGGCCTGGAGTTTGTAAACAAACCCATTATTTACAGGGGTTGGATCCGTGGTTTTTTGAATTCCTGCTACCTATTATAGAGCTGCTGGCACCATGCCAAGTATTTTATACCAGGCCCTGACAGAATGACAGGTATCCAAACCTATACCCAATTCTTTACTTGGCTCATACCAGCAGGCTGGCAGCTGACATAAAGAAATAACTTTAAACAAATGGCAATAAAATTTTGAACAGCTGCCATGAGTGTTTCATATAGGCAAATATTCTGATTTGGACTTGGGTTTTTTTTTCTGTAAACTGACTTTTGTTTATTCTGTAAAATCTGCAGGCATATTCAAATCTTCACGATTCGAAAATATCATGCTGCATCTACAGTTTTGGTAAGTCTGCAAAATTGAAGGCATATAATTATTGAAAGACTATGTGTTATCAAATACAGATTACAGGATGTTACAGATCATAGAATGTAACACATATATCAAATTAATTTGATCTTTTCAGGAGCCTTATGAAAATGTTAATGAGTCTAATAAAGCTGTTCATTTTTGAACATAATATATGAATGTGTAGGAGTGCCAGAGACTGGAAAACTGACTTTTGGATTAAATAGCAACAGTTCCAAGACCCCTGCTTGGTGTCACCAGGGCACTCTTCATGGTCCATGGGCACAGACAATGTTAAAGGCTTTAGACACCGCAATTTTAAGAAAGAACTTTGTATGCAATAAAATGTTACTTCTTTGCTGGGGTCTAAACGTTGTCCAGATCCTGCCCACTGTAGTTAAACGGAAATCAAGGACTAGAGCTTCCCAAGTCTGTCCATGTCTGACTCCACATCTTCTGCCTCAGAAGTGTACCTGGCTTGAGCAGTAGGAGAGGTCAGGTGTTCCTGCTATACAGCATCACCTTCCAAAACTTCCAAAATGCACTGTCTCAGTACATTTACTTTAGGCAGAAGTCATCAGACAATAGTCTGGGAGCTGTCTCTGTCCACAGTTCTTATGCTACGAGCTAACTTTGCAGGATTTAAATGACAATAGCAGCACTGAAACTTGTTTGTAGACTTAACTCTTGAGTAATTGATAATTTCCTCACTTATGACCAACTGTCTTGGATCACCCTTTGAGACCTCAGTCTGCTTCTTCCATCCAAACATAAATATGAAAACTTGTTGGAGTTAGTAAATCTTTTTTTGCCCTTTCAAGCTAATGAATACATCACAGTGAGGATTGCAGGGTGCTTTGCAATTATCTTCTTCTACAAGTAGCAACATGAAGGTGTCGGCTTGTCTTTGGCACTGCTGCAGGGTGCGGCTCTTCCACAGTTTGAAGGGTTGGTGTGTTGTAACTGCTACAGTTTGCATTTTGTGAAGGCCAATTAAAAATACTATTTGCTCTGCAAACTCTGGAGCTGATGAGCTTTCCCAAGTTTATTTCCTTTTAAATGTGCTAACTGCATTGCCGCTGAGTGATGAAGTTAAGAGCTTCTAGAGATTAAATATAAACTCTTGTGGATTTATGCCAGTGTCCACCTACTATAGGTCTGGCCCAAAGGGACAGTTATTTTTATGTAGGTAGGTTCCTATTCCTGCCTTTTTTCTGTCTAATTTCCTTAATTATTTAATTATTCCCTATTCACAATTTTTGGTGATTAAGTCTGTACCACCCTACATCCAGCATATATAGGTGCAGCCAGAACATAACTGAAAACTCTCTGTTCCTCTGAAAGGATGGTTAAACCTGTGGTTTATCTAGAATTCTCTTATCTACCAGAGAAAATAGTAAGTGTACTGACTGCCCATTCTGAGGGAGCTATAATTTATTTTAATGTAGGAGATGGGTACTAAATGAAGCCCCAAAAAATACTAATCCATATCTTTTTGGTCTTCACTTTCATGCAGTAAGCTGTCTGTCCATCTAGGTTAACTATCCAGCCAAAACTCCACATCTTTATAACAAATGCTGTCTTATAGTTAGGTTGAAACGTGCTTTTATGAAAAAGGTTTTCTGAGTGATTTGCCAGTCAGGAAAAATATATTTATGAAACAATTGAAAAAGCAGAAGAAGAACCAAGTAAAACAAAAATAGGGTTCTGTTTGTTTAGATTTTATTTCCGTATTCCTGTTATATATGAAACCATTTTGCCTAGAACATGTAAAAGCATGCATAGCATATAGAAAGCATGTATTCATCTTATTAATTTGAAGAGAAATTTTGATTTGCTCCTGTACTGTGGACCCTTGCTCTGATTTTGCTGTGTCTTAAGCCAGGTCTCCCCGATGGGGTAGTGATTCTCTTAAATTAGGCCTCCTCTGATAGGAGAGGAATTTAGAGTCCTTGTCTGGAATCCAATAGATGAAAGAAACTTTCAGCACTCTCTGCTTTAAGATGGTTTATTACGTCTTATCAGAGAAGTAAAGTCACTAGTGTGACCCAGACACAGCACAAAGCAGAGAATGCAGCAGAATGCTTGAGAATGCTTGCTTATCAAGATAACATGGCCTTCTTAAAGGTAAATCATCCAATAAAAACTTAAAATGAAAGATATTTTCACTTTTCTACCAATGTTAGACAAATGCTCCTGTCACGTACACGGGAACTGTGGAATTTTTCATCCATCATTTAGACATTTTCTACTGCAGAATATGGTGTACTAGAAGAAGAAGAAGAAGGTCTAGAAACAACAACAATCCTCCATTTTGGAGTTTTTGCTTTTTATCTATTTACTACATTAATAAACCCAAAACCTTTAGATTTTTCACCCTGTGATAACCTTACATAACATTCTATCATTTAGTTCACACTAGAGTAGATTCTAGTTCTTCCCAAAGAGTTGGCAGTTTTCTCCATGGATAAAGGTCAAATACAGTGTTGTCCAGGGGGGTAGAACCCTTCAAAGCAGGCAGGGAAATATTCTCTGCATTCTGGGTTCCCACACTGTACTTCTGAGAAATTCAATTTGTTAGTTATCAAATGACATCTTGTAAGAAGTCCAAGATGTGTAGCTCACAGGCTTAGATATTAGAACACAATCCGTGAAGCTACTACTCCTAACACCACTATATTTAGCAAAAAACTTCCCAACTTCTCATTTGCACAGCTTTCTGCTTACATGGGCAAGAAAACATTCTAAATGAGGGAAGATAAACTAGTAAATTAACATATTCAAAATCTAACCCATATTTTATTTGTTTGTAAAGAAAAATTCAAACTGTATTTCTTAACTAAACTTTAGTTTTTTGAAAATAGATATGGAAGGTGATATTTGCTTACATCATAATATCATCTGTAGTTAGGGGCATTTTAAATACTTGTAACTGTTATGTCATAATAGATTAGCTGGCAACACCAAAAATGGTCTAAACTTTGTGATAAATCAGAATTTGTCTTTGTGCTCTGAACTTTGTTTCTTATCAGTGGTCTTCCCTCTGAATTTTAAACAGTGCTTCCTTCTTATAGTCAGAAATAATCTCTCAATATTTTTCTCTTCCAAAAATCAAAAACTCTTTTTTTAAATAGTAATTAAAATAGCTCTAGTTTTTTTCCTGTTTTCAGCAATCTAAATAGTTAAAGATAGTACACAGCAAAACCTCAAAAAACAGCAAATATTTAATTGCCTTAGAATGAAATCTGTGAGTAATCATAACAGGAATGATAGATGCTCTCTTTAAAGTTAAGCATAGCTGGTGATTGTCTTTCTTCAAGAGGTGGATTCTAGGATTAGTACCCTTCTTTTTGGGGTCCCATTAGTGTCTGCTTTCACATCCGTCTAAGAAAGTTCTGCACCCCAAGAAATCTCTGCCACTAGACTGGGTCATCATTATGAGGAGCTGGGCAGAGGGCAATATAATCCATATCCTGCTCCTGGCTACACCTTTAGAAACCAGTTAATCCTTTAGGTTTTTTCTGCCCTAGGTAAGCATAACATAATCAGAGATCATTAAAACCAGATATATTGCCACTACCTGTCACTTAGTAGTTCTCTTGCATCCATATTTTCTACTAGCAGAAAATTCTTTTCTTCAAAACTGCTCTTATTTGGACAAACTACTGGAAAAACTTGAAATTTAGAGGAGATTGGAGTTCATTATGAGAAAATTCTTCTGATTCTTGTCTACGTAGCCCTTAAGTATGCTTAGCCACAGAATCTTTGTAGTAATTTCTTCTGAAAAGATTTAGATAAGATGTAATTCACAGATGCAAATCTGAAAAAGATTAGTATTTTCAGGATTTAAATTAATAGTCACACTGACATGGTAGAATCTCTAATATTTTTAGAGAATACAGAATGTTGGCATGCAAACCAAGATTTTGTTAAAAACAAGTAAAATATAGTTATAATTTCTGTGATTCTATAATTAACTTTCACTATTAGCTTTCCATTGTATATCACAGTAGATGAGTTACATTTACAAGTGCAAAAACACTATCAGTCCCAAATCAAGGCCTACTTTGTCACAGATTTTGGCAGTGGTGGTGTCTTTCGGGAATTGACTGCATACACCTTTAGAAAATGTCTGACCTTCCTCTGCAGCCCTTAAGGAAGGGCATCATTCAGTCTGCAGATGCTTTCTTAATTACCTCAGGTATGCAGAGATCACAAGGGAAAAGAGAACAGCCAAGCTCCCAAGTAAGAAACTCCTCTCCTTATAGATCAGATGCTCCTCCTCACAGCATGCAGCAGGAACCATACTCTTACCCTTTCAGGTGAGTGAGGGACAAGGAGACGAGATAAAAGAACTGCTTTTCCCCCTGGTCACAAACTGGTTTTTTTCTGACTGCTTGCTTATGCCACACAGTAAGAATTTACACTCTTTTTTCATGAGACGTTTTTATCAGTACCTCAGAGCATTCATATGACGTTCTAAAAGCAACAACAATGATGAAGCTGCAGTTGTGAAGGTTTGGAAAAATGCCCATATTAGATCTTTAAATACAATTTTAGCAAATAAGATTAGTGGTTTTTTGTATTATCAGCCACATTTGTGATAGTAGCCTCCAAAAAACTCTATTTGGGAGCAATGTTTCTCTAAACTAGCATTTATGAAGACACAAACCCTATGTGTCTTGTGCTTGATTGATGCTCTGCTCTTTCAAGTGCTACCACCTGACAAGTGTAATATATAGAAAATCTGAGCTTCAGACTCACTTTCCCAGAGTTTGTTTAGAGTCATAGTCATACTACTTTGTTTGTCTTCTTAAAAATGTGCAAGGGCAGCCAGAAAAAGAGGGAATATTGTTTACAGCCTCTTTCCTGGGTCCTTTCCTTTTCAAGTACAAGATAGTCTGTATTTGATTTTAAATAATCTGCTAGTCTCAGATGAATGTCTTTTCATTCAATCCATTAAAGCAAAGAGGTTTGCAACATCCTTGGCAATCCTCTGAAACCTGACTTCACCCAGCCGGGGCACATCTTGCTAATGCAAGTTGCTCATCTGTTTCATTTTGCCATTAAACCTTCCATTACTTACTCTTATTTTCTCATGCAGGGCTTCTGAATAGTAACATGAAATCAGAGAAGCTGCCTATGGCTGGGCTCTATGTAAATCAAAGAAAGAATGTATGTCATTAATTCACAGTAAGGAATCTAAGCTAAGGTTGGAGAGTGATGGCTCCAATGCAAGCACTGATGGTAATAGTTTACTAGCAGTTCATTTTTGCATAGAGTAAGGTAGTTCACCTGTGCCTCCAAGCCATTGGACAGGATGCATTGTGTATGGGCAGAGAACAGTAGTGGCTTTTCAAACTTAAATAATCCACAACTGACCTTCATGTTGTGTCTGCAATTTCTCATATCAGGACAACAGGGTGACATGATTTCTCACTGCATCTTTGGTGGCTCAAAGTTCTCTTGTGTCTTTGAGGCAAGTTTGCTTTTCTTGATACCTTTCCTATGGGTGAATAGCAACAGTGGATTTTTTACAAACTCCACAATGTCTAAAAATGAGCAAAATTAAAGGGACAAACTTAATTTCATACTCAAATAGCTCAAATAATAGCTCAAATAATAAAGTAAAAATATAATAAATCTTAGGTGTTTTATTATTGCTTCAGTTATGTTGAAATTGTAATCTTGTTTTACATAACTGTGAAGCTGAAAACCAATATTTTGCACATTCCCTTGTGATCTGTAAGATCACTTAGGGTCTATTTTCTCTGATTCAGTTATTTTGATTTATTTCCTTTTTTCTTTTGCTCCCTCCAGCTCAATATACCCCCAGCAAATGCCATATCCAGGCCTGGACTCTTCATAGCTCTCTCAGTTTCAATGCTTTTCTCTTGGTTATTTAGGGATTTATCCAACATTCCCAAACACCAACAATCTTTCCATTAGTTTCAGAAGACCATAGGGAAAGTGCATGGGCGTTAGAGTATTTTTTTTTCCTGGTCCAAACCTTTCACAAGATTTGCTGTCACTATGAGGAAGTTGTGTTCAAAAGATACCATCATTAGAGCAGTGTGGCAGGTGCTTATTGATGACATGATGTCTTCATTAGAGGTGTAAGGATAAGGCTCTGGATCTTGGCATTCCTGCTGCCTGCTTTACTGGACCAAACACCAGAATCCCCCCAACTTACAGAGGACTTCTCAAACAAATTAGTCTTAACCACACTTGTAAAAGACAAATAATGCCAACACAGAGAGCACATTCACATGAATATAAAATGAGTATACTACAATCAACTGCCTGAGATAAGAGGTGCCTATGAGACCTTCAAATAATTAGGGAGTAACCTTTGAAGTCTGCTCTTGGCTGCTACCAAAGCCTGCCTGGTTAGCTCATCTAGTTAAAGCACATCCTTCTTCCTCCTGCTGGCTGGACTTCGGAGGCTGTTTTGGCAGAAGCCAGATCTGCAGCACTCCTGGTTGCATCAGGCCTTAAGAAACACCTGAAATGCTGGGATGACTGCATGCCTTAGATAATACGGGATGACTGGGCCTAGGCCTCTCATTTATAGAGAGAATTTTATGTTATTCTTCAATCTGTACTTGATTTATTTGATAATCTCACTTGGTAACACTTCCTGGTATTTTGTCTTTCTCATGGCAGGGATAAGCTGTGGGTGACATCCCAAGCTGCTTGACCTGCTGTGCTTCACAGAATTATGGGAGAGGAAGGAAAGATGTGCAGCTGAAGTAATCATCAGATTCCCTATCTGCCACACCTGGAGTATGATCACCTCACTGACAATCAAATGTCCATTAAGGAGCAGATCACAGTAGTCTGTCTCATCTTCAAAAACAAACAAGGACACTAGTGAAGACAAAACAAAGCAGCTCTATGAAGGAAAAATAAGAAGATAAGTATGCCTTGTGCTCAGGTGGGTTTTACCAGATGATAGATAGTTTTCCAACACATGTTTAAAAACTTTAAAGAAGTTTTTTTAAGATAATTTTATGTTTATCTGGTTGCTAAACTGTCTAAAAAGTTGTCTCACCAGAAATGTCTAACTGGCACCAACTCCAAATATGTGTTCTACAGGAGATTAGGAAATTCATATTAAAAAAAAATACTTCCAGAGGATAACAGAAGTTTAGAAATACTAGAATTTCCTACCAAAACAAAAAAAAAAATCCTGTTTCTGAAAACTCCGTGTTACTTGAATCCGTATCTTTGAAGATAGAGTAAATTGCCATTCCTAGCTTAGAAGAATTCCTCACATCATTCCTTTTTCTGAAACATCGGAGGAAGCAACCCTGAACAATCCCTTAATGTAAAGCAGGGTCCTAAAACCTGAGAACTCTGTGGCAGAGTACCAGGAAACTCTGTGGTATGTGTGTGGCTTCTGTGGCATTGTGGGACCCAAAGATTAGTAACCACACGAAGCTTTTGCTTCAGTTGAGCAGAAACGTGTCACTTCGTAGCAGTGCTACAAAGTATCTTTTTGTTGTTGTAACATTTTGGCTTCAAGGAATCAGCACTTTTCTAATAAAAATGAGTGAAAAAATATTCCACACAGTAGCATGCTGCTAGAAAATTTCAAACCAGATAATTTTCCTTACAGTATAAACTTAGTGAGTAGTGATTTAATAAAAGACACTGTACTCCCTTCACATGGCCAAGTACTAAACAAATACACAGCACAAAGTATATTTGTATAAGTCTGTATGTAGAAGGACTGGAAATATGAGTAAGTTAAAGTTTGCAAAGGCAAAAAAGCAAAAGATAAGTAATGTGATGAACATTTTAAAACAAGGAAATTTTTTTTGTGCCAATGTTCCCTGAACATTGTCTGTTACTTGAAAATGTCTCAATAGAGTTAACAGTGGAAGTGATAGCAGAGACTGAACAGGCATTTTTATCATCTTGGCATAGAAGGAACTACATTAAATATCAGTGGCTTCTGTACTCAAAATATTCCACTTGTCACTAGATATGAGTGGAGCTGCACTGAAATTTAAATGCTAAGAGGATTTGAGTCTGCATACATGCAGCTTCTGTACCAATGAAGGCATTCAAATTACTTCTTTCACTATGTCTTATTTTTCTGGTCCTTGAGAAACTGGTCACACAGCAACTATCATTTCTGATTTGCATTTAAAAAGTTAGCATAGAAGAAGTGATGTTCTGGCCTTCATGAAGTCTTTGAGAGAATTCCCATGCATTTCAGCACTAACAGGATTTTTAGCCCAAGAATCAAGGGCTAAATCTGAATTAACTATCTACCTTTAAGAGGAAGAAAGTAAGGATGTTTTCAGACCTAAATTTTCATATTTTTCCTTTCTCCCGGAAGCCTGACCCAAAAACCTATTTGGAAAATAAGTGGAAAAAAAGGTTTGTGTGTTGCCTGCTCAACTCACAGTGTTGGTCCTGTTGGTCCAGTTGGCCCCTGTCCACTAATGGTAGGAGCACAAGATTTTGAAAGCCAGGATTCCGGAGGGTTATGACAAATCCATAAGAAAGTTGCACAGGGGCTAGCTACCTCCCCTGTGCTTGCACTATGAAGTCCGGCTTTATAATTAATTCTAGGAAGAGTTAAACAGACTCACAAAGAAATTGAGACATTTAGAAGCACCTGTCACCAAGCTTACAGTGTAAATAGCCATTGCTATCTGATCTGAAAGAGAAATTTGAGTTCATAAGGGCTTATTTAGAAGGAATGTTACCAGTTTAATTGGTCAAGCAAAATTTACCACCTACTCAGTTGCATAACTGTGCTTCCCTTATTGCTTCTGGGTTGTCTGGATTCCCTTTACCCTCTCAAATATGGTATCATTTCTGCAGATACATTTACAGATCATAAGGGTTCCTTATTAGAAAAGAGACCTAATATAGCTCCTGACAGGTTTTGGGGATGTTAAAACTATTACAGTCAATTGTTTAACTTTCAATGCTACTTCTGTGATCTGGTTACAAATGAGTGACTGCGTTTTAGGAGTATTTGAGCCATCAGGAGAGTGGAATGCTAATCTTTCCTCTTCAGGAGTACTGACTTGTCCCAACAGTCTCGACTCTTCTTTATCTACTAGCAGTTCAGGAATTTCAATGCATCAGGTCATTCTCATACCGTCTGCAAGGGGCAAGAAGCATGTGCCAGTTGCCACAGCATTAGAAAAGGAATATGGTTTATATGATCTAGCCATCTATGTGCACTTAACCCCATTTCTGCTTTATCTCTGGCAAAAGGTCTTGAAGCACACCACTCAACAGCATGTTTTAGTCTTTAAAAAGGAAGAAACCTTCCATTTTCCAACACTGAGAAGTACTCTTCGCTAATCAGGAAAAAGTGTAAGATGGAACATGCTCTGATGTTAGGTTTAAGTATTGCATGGTTTTCATACGTGATCTGAAAACACTGGGATTTTTTTGTGAGAGATTAATTTACAGGTGATTTATTCCGTTGAAGTTTTGCATGCAAGGCATACATTGCATATTTTGAAACACATTACTGTTGTAACACTGTGAAGAAAGGATTCTTCAGATCTTGTTCACCCCTGTTGACAAACTGTTTACCTCTGTTGCAAGCTGATATTAGGCGACAAAAATGCAATCATGTTTTGCATTGCACAGAATTGCATCTAATTGGATTTTAATAATCCCTACACCTTTCCGTAAACACCAGCACAAACACTTTTCTCTGTTTATTTTAGTTACTTTCTCCTGGTAGGAGAGAGCACCCACTAATTACTGTTTGGTTATTCTTTGCTCGATTCTTACCAACAGTGAGGAACATGTCTTCCCGTCTTTGCTCTGTACATTTTAGTACCGGCCATGACAATAGAACGGAGGTACTTTTAAGCATCCTATAATCTTCACTATGGCAAAATTAAGGCTGTTTTTGTCTGTTAGGAACGAGTTATTCCTGCAGAAAGAAAAATTTCTCTCCATGACACCTGTCTGTGATCAGCCTCTCTGTCCACTGGGTGACGCCAGCAGCCTATCTGACATCTCTTAGCCGTGCATAGCGCCACAGAACACGTATGTGGAGAAGATTTAACCACACAGCTTCTTTTTTTCCTGGTAACACTAGGAACATTGTCTTTCCTCTCTGGTGGAAAAGTGAGATAAATTAATAGGAAAGCCAAAACGCAGAAAAAAACTAAAACATCTTCCAAATCTACTCCATGTAGTGTACAAGACTGAAGGAGTCAAAGTGAGAAAATACTTCATAAAATACACAGTGAGCTGTGGGCCTGCTGTACAAACAGATTAAGATTACATGCTTTAAAATGAATGACCCACAGCTGATGAAAATAATTGTGAACAGCTCTGAGTATCTTGGCTAACCAATTACTGAGATGCAGGTTGGTTCTGTTCCATGTTACCTTTTTTGCATTCCCATATAGAAATAATTTATTAGTTTTGAAAGGAAAATCATGATACCATGAAATTTTTCTGGCTGATAAACTGATTAATCCTTAGAACAGGTTATAAACTACTTTTAAAAATAATTTAAAGACACTCTCATATATGGACAACATTTTAGTTTGGGTTTGCTACTGATTTTTTCATTTTTATTTTACTTTACCTGTACTTTACTGCTACAAAGATTAGCCACCGGTATATGCTCGATTTTAGTCCTCATCTGATACAGATAGAAACAAAAGATGCATGAGGGAGTAAAACCTTAAACCCAATTAGCCTGTCAGCGTGGTCGTAATTACTTGTTTTAAAAGCTGAATGGTAAAGGCAAAGGGGCTGGTTCTTTTGCTTGAAGAAGAAACTAACTATTGTCTAAGGAAAAAAGGAGTTTGTTTTCAGTAGGAATGTGTTAATAGTCCTTCCTATCAACACTCAAAATGTCTCTCATATGGTAAATAATCAGTTCATGAGCCTATTTCACCTGGTTACAACTCCAAGTGAACATCCCATAGGGATGGAATCCTTTTTGCTGTTTCTAGGAGGGTATTCAACCCATCTTCAAGCAATTCCCAATCAGACTCACCCAGCTCTTGCCATGCTCAGCAGGAACAGCTGTAACCTAACCAAGAGCAGCAGCAGTTCAGGACAGTTTCACAGGACTGGCTTGTTACACTTGACCAAAACCGTACGGCAGGATGCTGACATTCTCTGTGGATGAGGACACTAAGGAAACCTGCCTGAAGTAGCAGCTCCAGCTCCCCTTGTGTTATTGCTTACAGTAGTGACTTGCAAAGACCAGAAGAAAGATGAGAAGCTGTCAAATGCAACTCTGCCAGAAGTCACAAATTGGAAAGGGTCACAGTCATTTCCAGAGCAGCTCAAAAGCAAAATAATAAATAATATTCAGAAGTTCTGGATTCTAAAATAGGCTATGGTACTTTTCTGTTAGACAACAGCGCAGCCTCTGCTGAAGATCTGGGACTGGCCTGATTGCAGTTTAATAATCATAAAGAATGTAGTCACTACATTTAGGATAGACCACAACTCCCTTTTTCTGTATTTCTGAAAAAATTGTCATGTGCCAGAGTTGACAAAATTTCAGGTCACACTTAATCAAGTCTGGAAGGTTCAAAGCTTGTTACAGACAGCTCCAGAAACATTGTGCAATACTCACTAATTAATAATCAGTTGGTGTATGAAATTAGTGAAGTATAGTCTCTTAGTCACTAAGTGCAGAGTAATTTACATGAGAAAAAAGAGTCAGAATTATTTATAAGGATGCAAAATTGATACAACAGCTTTTAACACTGCAGCAGAGATCTAAGACTTGTTCATTGACAAATCCCTGAAAACATTTGATCATTCTTTGCAATGGTTATAATGCAAGTACAATGTTAGTCAGAGGGTAAATAAAACATTCTTGAGATTCTGGTACACAGCATATGACTGTCTTCACATCTCAATAAGGGATATAAATGTAGAATGGCTCTTCATATAAGGAAGGACTAAGATGAGATAAGAGAGAGCTTTATAAAGCAAAAATGGTGTGGCAAAGGAATAAGAAATAATTATTGATTGTTTCTGAACACACAGACTGATCAGACACACCAAGGAAGAGATAAACAGCAGATTTCAAACTAAAAAATGTTCTTTTACTTACAGCATGTCATTAAATGTGGAACTCTTTGCCACAGGATGTTGCAGAGGCCAAAAGTGTGTGTTCAAAATGGAATTAGATACATTCCTGAAGGCTGGCTCTCTGGGCAACTCTGAAAAGTGATAGCCCAGACACAGCTTTTGGTTGAGGAAATCCCTCAATTGTTAATCCCATGTTAATTGAAATCCCCTGAATTGTTAACTGCTTATGCCTGATACGGATCACAAAATGAAGGATTTTCTTTTAAATGTTGTTCCATTCCTCCCCCAGTTACCAGCCACTCACAGGGACGAAATACTGGACAAGTTAAATGAGCCTTTGGTATAATCCTGCACATCTGTTTTTATACCAGTATGTGCAAGGTTATTGCTTTAACTGGAGTAAAATTTTAGGATTAAGGAGGAAAATGCACAGAGTTCATGAGAAGAAGGTTCTTTGCCTCTGAAGTCATCCTTGGCAACATATATCAAACAATTTTGTATATATTTTAATTTGTAAAGCTTAAATGAAGCAAAACTGATGTTCCCAGGAGGGGAAGGTCTCTCTTAAACTGTGTAAAAGATTAAAAACCTACTTAATTTTACATACTTTCTTCTAGAGGCAGATAACTAATTTCCTCTGGTCCTTGGAATTTCCTCAGATGATCAGAAAAAAAACCCCTTCAAAATGAAACACAATTGTCCCTGTGTCTAATGAATCAAAAGGCTACACTTAGTACACTTAGGACAGAGTCCATCCTTAATTTCCTACTAAAATTGTTTTTCAGCTAAATAAATACAAGTGAGTTTAGGAGAAGGAATTCATGGCCTCAAAAAAAAAAAAAAAAGAATTGAGTTCAAGTTTTAATGGACACGTTAAGCAAGAAGGAAATGTTGTATGATATTAAGCATTTGCTTTCAGACAGCTTTCTATATAGTCTCTTAGATGCCTCAAGGAAATGGTTTTACAGAAGTATTACAATAACGTAGTTGCTCCCAGGGGCAGTTGTTTCTTCTGATTGTGGCATGTATTTCCTGCCATATGGACAATCCCACTCTCTCCCCCTGCCCCCCATCTAAAGATCTTCAGCCAGGACTTAATTCTTGTGCTTTCAAAATGTTAGGGAGCTGTGTGTTTGAGGGGCAGGAGGCAGAAGGGAACCAACATTTTATTTGCAAGAAGTGGCTTTTCAAAAGCATTGTTTGTGCTGAGTTAAAATAACCACCAAACACCAAACATTCCTGTACTTTTCTTTCCCATAGGATTTTCATTAGTCTTTTTTCCAAAGTAGGTGCCTTTTCTATGTAGTTTACAAATTGATAATTATGCATTATTTGTGAAGAAATTATGAAGATAACATATGAACTTACAGTAACAAGGTGTGGTGTGCTTACATGTATACACACATGCAAAAACACAGTGCTGTTCCAGTTTAAGAATGAACTTAAGCCAAGATACCTTCTTTCCCCCGTCAGTGCCATACTGCATGGAACGATGGTTAAATATCATGAGAACTGGCTGAGGGGCACTGGCATCAAATTATTACATTTCTAGATGTGTAATCACCTCTGGATGTGACTGACTCACCTCTAGCAGCACAATTCTCAACAAGTGCATTTTCCAGTTTCTGGAGCATGTCAAACTGACACCGTGATGTGATAGAGAGGGGAAAGCAACTTGAGGTCAAACCCAGATCCACGGGTCAGGAAAAGTGTTCCTGTGCTTGAAGAAAGCAACAAGGGCTGTGAAAGTTACTGACATTTACTTAGTGTTTACTTAGCGTAGGCACAGATGGATTTGGTCCATTAGCCCAGATTCTCCATTTATCACAAACAATGACAGAGGCCTCTCCAGCAAGCAGCAGGGTGCCTGGTTTGTGCCACTGGCAACCTGCTAAGTGTGAAAACCAGCCACAAGCCCACCAAATGTGTGAGGAAACTAGAAGAGGAAAAAAGAAAAGGAAACAAAGCACGAAGAGGAGAAACTTGCCCTCGGTAATACCTGCTGCATTTGCCATTAGTGGTGAAATCCATACACACCTATAAACAGACATCAGTGGGGAAATCAGCCATCCAAGCATAGATACAAAGCCTGGGATGAAGAGCAGGAGAATCCATGGGTTTTCTCCCCCAAGATGTGAATATGTACAAGACTCCCAGAAAAGGTCAGGTGAAGTCAGTTGGACTTTAACCAATCCCAAACTTCCCCACCCCCAGCCAGTGGTCTGAGCATGCAGGTTTGAGATGGGAAACATAACAAATATTTCATTAACTAGTTCACTAGTAACTTTTAATTGCTCTTCCTACATGAGTCCAGGTTGAAAATATGGAGAGAGCATAGTGATAAGGCACAGTACACATTTGTAACTGGTTGTACCAGCCAAGCTAATTTATCAGCATGAGGAACTTTACAGGTGAGGTTTTCACGACACTTTGCCCTTGAAAACTGGAGTACTACCCTGAAAAAGGTGAGGGAAATGACACCAATTCATTTCATTTCAGCTGATCTCAAGATCCACAACTTTTTAAAGGAAGGCTGGGTCCTGTAATTGGATTTGCCTTCCAGCTTCTTAAGTGCACTCATTGGAACACAGGCTAAATGCTTTGAGCTGATTCTGCAGCTTATCAATAGCATGGAAGGAATTTGTGCCTGTGAATTTGGACTTTTCTGGACTGAATAGTTGAATGGGAGTCTTCTGAGAATGTAATTCAAAATAGTTTCTGCCATTTTTTGCTTCAAATAATCAAGATGACAGTGTTTTTAGTCATTTTACTCCAGTAAAAATAATGCTTAAGAAATAAGCCAAGGATGTGGAATTCTCTATTTTATATAGAGAACCTAACAATACACACAGCAACTGTTTGTACAGTTTTATGATTCACAAAAGATATTTTGAAAAGGCCAGTCAGAGGGAAATCTATGCTTCTTCTACTCTTGGCTTCTTTGATTAAGAATGACATTTTGTTTATTGTGTTGTGATAGTGTGCTTGTTTGCTTATTAACCATTACATTATCAATTATCTCATTCCAAATTATTCAGCCAAGCAGCCAATCAATAATGTTAATCAATAACAAATTTTTGTTACTGTCATCCTACTGAACAGGCAATTTGATTTTCAGTTAAGCCTTTAGTTTAGGGAAATCTGTAATGACAGTTCTTGACTTTCTCCATAGTCTAGAAATAACCTGAGGAGGTCATCAAGCCTTGCCATTTTCACCAGCACAGAATCAACTGTGTCAGTGGCATTACAGAGACAAGAGGTGGTACAGTCCTGACAGAGCTGTAGACATCTACAAAACAGACCTTTAGACTTGAGTTGATTTTCTTGAGTCTTTCACTGCCTCTGAAGAAAAACAGGCACTTCCACAGCGGAATTAATCTCCTTCCAATGTACAATGGGAGTGTGTCACATGCTGGAAATGCCTGTTTCTCTCCTGTGGGATTCAGCCTCAGGTGAGCTGAAATCCACTCTTGCTGGTTAAGCTGTTTGTAAAGACTCAGTGATAGAGAAGCAACAATACCTTTGTGAAAATGCATTTGAATGCTTTATTCTCTTATTGCTTGACAGTTTTTCCTATGTAGTTTTAGTTCCTGTAGTTAAAACCTGTTATTTCTTGCTCTGTTTATCACAGACATGGAAAACAGACTGTTCTCTTTCTCTCTGTAGCAGGTCTTATTTTTATGTCCTTTCTGTCTCCCATAACTGTACCCCTGCACTCAGTCTTCATGTCCATATGCTAAACAAGCACAGCTTATGCAACCCTTCTTTATTGGGTGTATTTTCTGTAGCTCTGGCCATTCCCCTTGCTTTCCTGCAGGTTCATGCTGGTTGATATGCATGTGGCTGCTCCAGCATTGCTGAACTTAGAAGTTACACTTCGTATTTCACAGGTTAGATTGCTATTTGCACACCCCATGATGATTAAAAGTTGTATGTCATCATCACCAGCACAGATAATCTATAACATGAAAAGTACAGCTCAACCATCTTGTTTGTCCATTACCAGCCCAGAAGGGTGGTAGTACAAAACCCAAAGAGATAACAAAGCTTTCATTAAATGTATTTCAGCTATGGTGATTACATTTAAATAAACTTCAGCATGAGCAAATCTTTTTTAATTGCACATCTGAATGTGCAGACACATACACACATGAATTTGTCCAATTGCCTCTCTAAGGGGCAGTTTAAATCAACAGAATTGTTTCTATAATAAGAACATGTGAAGTTTGCTAATCCACATGAAATATTCCTCGACAGAAGGAAGAAAGGAAATTAACCTCAAGAATGACCGTCTTGGTCAAAAAACGCTAGGGAAAGAGAACTTGTGATAACTTGAAGACAGCCTTAATTGACTCCTTTAGTCAGCTGGAATGATGCAGAAGGGCACAGAAGAGGAAAATATGGGCTGGGCTGAACTCACAAAACCCCTACTGTGCATTGCCTAATGTCTGCATTTAATATCTGAAGTTCCCATTCTCCCAAAGGTTAAAAGAAATCAGGATGGAGATATATATGCTTATAAAACCAACCTACTGTTGCCAACAATAAAACACTTTTTATTTTGACTTTTTAAAAATTTTCTCACATCTTACTGTACAGAAGTTCAGAATTGCATTAGTATTAAAGTTCATCTTTGACCTTTCACCTTTTTATGTGGAAGAATTAGTCAGGGAGAAAAAAAACATTCCTCTTTGCCCTGGCTTGCTTATTATGACTCTCTCAAGAATTTCAATCTGGGGCTATTTGCCAGAACTATATTTAGCTCTAAGAAGAGAAAAAATCTCCCCCCACTACAAAATGCCACTATCCAAATTTATCTCTCTGCTTTTACTAAAGACCTGAGGTTTAAAACACTCTGGATTAAATTTATCCCAGTAGGAGTAAAAGCTTTGCTATGCCAGTTTATACTTACTGAGAAAAGTTGACCTTGAGAGCTATTTGCTAATGAACCTTCTTATTTTATAAGTTCCTGGTGTTTTAGAGGTGAAGGAAGCCAGAAAAGTGTCCTGTAGAAGGTAAAATTTTTACTTATGCCATAAAATGCCAGCCTGCGAAAGTCATGTGTTACAGAAGGCCATAATAAGAGTGACAGGAATTTGAAAAACACTGGAAAACTTTGACTGGTAACATTTACGTACTATGCAAGCAAAGCAAAGCTTCAAGCACACTTGAATTTTATGCTTGAAGGCACAAATTGATTGCTTGTGGTGGAAAGAATAATGAAATTCCTCCATGTCATAACATCACAGAATCAACCAGGTGAATTTTAATGGGAAGGACTGCATTCCTTTGACAGCGATGGTGATTGCCAGAGGCAGCCTTCTCATTTATATTCACTTAGAAAAGTTTCAGTGCAGTGCACACTCATACATCAGCTCATCTTTGGAACAGAGGTACCTACCCCTTCTATCAGCCTCTTCATTTTGTACACTTATGGACCACACGTATCAAAAAACAGTGGTGCTGTTTGCAAAGCAGTCTGTAGGCAATCCCACAGTGGTAGAAGGTTCCTTCCCCATCTGCTTGTTATAATTTCTGTTGTTAGCCACACTGAAACACTATCAGAGCTCCAAATGAAACAACACAACTGGTGTGCACCCCACCACGTTTTGGCAGTAGGATAATGCCCGTGGTTACACAATGCCAACATGGGAGCAGTGTTGTGTGGGGCTTCCTCATCCCTGTGGCAGTGAAAGGCTCAGCTGGACAAAGGACCAAGCCAAAGGGCAAATCGCTGGTGTATGGAGCAGAGGCAGTAAGTTGGGCTGGAAGTGGCTGGGGGTTTCTTCTCATGTTCTCTGCGCTCCACCATAGGCAAGGAAAGAACATGTAGAACTGAGGGAGAATGGTAAGAGAGATAGAGAACTAAGAGACTGGATGATCTGTGTAA
This sequence comes from Daphoenositta chrysoptera, assembly GCA_013397915.1. Classification (NCBI taxonomy): domain Eukaryota; kingdom Metazoa; phylum Chordata; class Aves; order Passeriformes; genus Daphoenositta; species Daphoenositta chrysoptera. Next base: position 54,410 of record VZRO01002563.1, read on the forward strand.
TGAAAAACATGATAGGGAAGGGGAGGGAAGGGGGAGTTACGGGAAGCAGGATGAGGCATTATCAAAAAAAAAAAAAAAAGCAGGGAGAGAAACATAGTACGAGGAAGAAAATTAAATAATAGGAAAATCAAGAGAGAGTCAGGAAAATTAGAACAAATGAGTAAGAATTTGCCTCAAGGGAAAGCACACAGATATAAAGGGGTCCAGGCAGACAGGGAATCAGTAGCTGAAGCCAAGTGCTACTGTCATTTCCACCTGCTGACGTACACTCAAAATTGTACCCCAAGGAGAGCTTATAGGATTCCCTTTGTTATGATGCTGACACAGCTCCCAACAGTGAATTTAAGGAAGAGGACAGAGAAATTAGGACCTTTGCCATAATGTGACATATTATGTTGATGTAACTGTTCATCACTTCCAAATCTGCATTGCTCTGAGTGCTCCTCTTGCACAGGTAAATACAGCTCTTCACAGTAATGAGACTGATGCTACTCAACTGAAAGAAAGATGTTTCAGAGTTGAGTCAAACAATGCTAATCATAATCATTTTTGCCTATAAAACTGAAAAACGCATATGTTTTTTTCCCCTCTCAGTGACCCACAAGAGAAAGCAGTGTCCTATGTTACATTCATTACTGGTTATATTACAGATTAATGCATATTGGTGTGAGTGTATGATGAAGGCAATTCAGTGGTCCTCTGGATCTCCTTCTAGTGAATACATCCATTGTTGCTTGAATATGCATTACCCTGAAAAATTAATGGAGTCCTGCATGCTGAGAGCTTCCCTGAAGTAAGCCAGATGTTTCCAATTGTTTAACACCAGGAACATCCCACAACACAAGCAGCTTTGGATAGTACATCAGCTTAAATGATCCTTACAGTTTTAAATTCAATTCAGCCAATTTTCTCTGAAACAAAAACTCCTTTACACTGCCAGAACAATGACATGGGCCTTCATGTCAGCACGAATCTGGCCCAACTACGTCACTAACCTAGAAAAGGCTATTGCTCTCACCTTTCTTCTTCTTTATATATAGTATTTCACCAGGCTTTTCCTCAAGCCCTGAGTCTGACATCGTCCATATGTTACATCTGTGTGGAACAGTCTTTGCAATATGTTGGAAAAGTATTTCTCGTATTTGAATTTTCTCTGGTAATTTTGAATCTGGGGACATAGACCAGTCTGTGATACTGTGACTAAAACCCAGAGCAAATAGAAACACTATAAAAATCCAGAAGACTGCCTCCTTTCATTTGTTGACATCTTACTACAAAAGACATCGTTCACCCGACTCCTTTAAGAATTCTAGCACAAAATAGAATTTGGGGTTTAACTCATCTGCTTTGTTGAGAATGTCATGATGTGATAGTAATCTATAAATACCAGATTCAGGAAACATTCAAATGATTGAGACATCATGAAATTCACTTCAGAATCAAAATCAAGTTCAAAACTGTGGAAACAGCTCTGAACTAGCTTTAGTTTTGTGGTTTACTTTTCCAGGGAGACAATATTGCTAAAGTTTCAGATTTTGCCCATATTTTGAAAACTTAGGGCTTTGAATATCAAGCCTAGTTAATTCCTATAGGTTTATAATCACTTGTCAAAATAACCTTGGTCTCTTTCCTTCTCTAGAAAAGTTTCCTAAGAGATACGGCATTTAAACAGGGAAGTTCATTGCTACTTACAAAAGTTTAGAAGCAGGACATCCTTCTTTACTCCTTCTTAGTAAAAACACAAAACAACAACAAAAAATCAAAGAAAAAGATTTCATTAACATATGAAGAGAAAACCCAAACAAACAGTTGTTTTTTCCTATGTCTAAGGTACTTTCCTGTGTTCATCTTCAAATATGTCATATTATGACATACCTAAACTGAAATGTCAGTGGGATGGATAGTGGGCTTTGATAGTCCATGAAACAGCATGCAAAATGTTGTTTTGTACACTCCCGTATGCTCTTTGGAGATCTTGGAAGGACTGGAAGAACCTAAGTTTTATTTTTTAATTCTTAAATGAAATGAAATATTTTATACAAAAAAGTTGTGAAAGGTGAAAGCTGAAAGCCATAATAAAGTTGTAAGTCAGGCTACCTAACAACCTTCTTTGTTTTTCAATCATCTTCATTTAAAATAAGAGGTTGCTTTTGCCAATTCAGCTTTTTTTTTGTTCTCTTTGGCAGATGTGCATCCAAGGAAAGCTGCTCTTTGCCAATGCTATTATCAATGGGTACAGCAAGTCTACTAAAGACCTTAAAAAATAGCTAAGACAAAGAATAATTATTACATGGGTTATTTCCAAGTGATTTCACATTCAGGCATTTTACTTTCAATCAGTATTGGTTTTAATAACTTCATTCTGAGACTTTTGGCTTCTTTGTTTAGTTTCTTAAATATAAAGCAGTGTGACTCAGAGCAGCAAGTACAGCAGTCTCAGTATCAAGTACTTGGACATTTTTGGTGTGTTTACAAGCTCTCCATCTTGTATATTCCTTCCTGCTCCATTCAACAGTTCAGGCTGTCTAAACCCAGCTGCTGAGTCACAGAATCTTTACTGGTAGTTACTGGCAAGGAGGAAACAAGAAAACAGAGAGAAAGGTCCTAGGCTCATCCCCTCTTTCTTCATGCATGTCTGGCCAAGACTTACTTGTTTTATGGGCTGTTATATTTACATTTTGGCACTAATAATAAAAATTTAATGGCAATTAAAGGACCAATTACTTTAGCCAGCTGTCTTCTAGCAGTTAGCTTCGTAATTTCATTAATAGTTGCAGGGACGCTTTAGAAACATAACGTGGAGAAATAGCAGGACATGCGTCAAATACTTCATATCCTCATTCTGAGCATACAGCATTCCCAGGAGCTAAAGCACATGCTGCAACAGTTGGCTCTCTCATAGAAGTTTTCAAAGCAGAAATATTGACAGACAGGAAAAGGAAATAATTGCAACTTCTGCAATTTATTTACTACATGGCTTTTGGGAACCATATAATTTTCAATTTAAGGGTGATGCAAGCCAGTAATCAAACTGAATTTCAGAGTGCCTGGCATGAATGCAAAGGTCACTGCTTTCCTCTGTTGATTTAACCAATACATCATGCAGGCAATGATAATGATGATCATGATGATTATGATCTATTAAGCTACTGTTAATAGCTATAAAGCAGTTGATAGCAGTGACAACAGAGAAGAACACAGAATACAGGCCAAAATTAATTGTACAGTCTTTTGCTGAGCTGCTCTCAGCTAACTTAGACAGGTCATGGAAAGTCTCTTCCTTTATTTCACTTCTTTTTAACTTAACAAAACAATGTGTTTCATTTATATTGAACAATGGCATGTATTATAGTTGCAGTCCATTTGTCTCTGAAGGAAGCGTGACACTTCACATGCACACAAAGCAATTGGTGGAGTGGTAGAGAAGTCAGGGATTAAATATAACAACTAATTAACAGTAGCATTTTCCAACATGTTAATTACTGGCCTACCATGCTTTCTCTCCAAGTCAAGTGTTCCTCACTGAAGTCTGGACAGATGAGCTTTAGGCTGCGTGTTTTTGCAAATGCTTCTGTGAGTGATTGAAAAGGCTACACTGGTCTGTGGAATTCCCTGTGCTAGTTCTTCTCTACACTAGAATTTTCCTTAATATTTCCCATCGTGGCATCATCCTTAAATGCAACTTTAGAAGCAAATAGCAAATGTACGCAGTTGCAGAGACTTGCATTTGCCTAATCTAAACCTATGTATAACCCATGTCAGGTGTGGTCAGAGCCAGCATGGTTATTCTACATGTGTGTTTCTGCTTCTTGCTATCACAACACCATGACAAGAAATCCTTAAACGGACTGGGACATTCCATGGGATTCTTTCATGCACGGGTGCAACTGTGGGCACAGGAATAGTTTTAATGAAGGAGAGGGTGATGAAGAGTCTGTGTGAAAACCAAGGCTAGGTGGCATAGGTATTTCCACATAAGCTACCATAATTATAAAGATGGTGCTGAAGATGTGATTAACTTCATCCTTAATTTTCCAAGAGCAGTAGTTTGTAGTATTTCTCCCATCTTGCCAGCTGATCTCCTAGCCTCAAAAATTGCCAGATACTCAACCCACACGTGCATGTTCTGTTCACTTCCTTCCTTTCAGTACCTTGGGCCCACTGTACAGGATCTTTAAACTCTTTCCTCCTGCATGGCATTCTGTGGGGAACAGATACTATTGAGAGCTGCAGGCTAGGGAAGATACTGCACTGCTAAAAACGGATTAGTATCAGTGAAACACTGAAAATCTTGCTTTTCATTTGGAGAATAAAAAAAGCGCTATCACTTCTCTGTCTGTTCATGGAGTGATTTCTTGGGAGACAGCATTTTCTTGTTTGTAAATCAGCTGTTTCTTTAATGGAAGTAAGCAAACAGGTCCTAACCTGTATTCATTTTTTTCCTCTTCATTTACCTGATGAATTAAGCATGGAGATGGCACAGATAACTGACTTAAGTTGACAGCCACATTTCTAGGAAAAATATTGCCCTTGGAATCCTCTTCCAAATCTCTCCTCAAAATTTGCTTCCCTCAGGAAGCCCACCAATTTCTTAGTGAATGTCAGCATAAGCAACCATCCATAAGACTTATGGACTTCATCTCTCAGTACATTTTTTGTGTCTTGTCCATTTGTTTATACCTTGGGAGTCCCATTCCAGGTTTCTTCTTTACTATATTATAAAAGTACGGACTATGCTGCAAAATAAAGCTTGATACACAATAAAGCTGATTACATGTTGGGATCAGTAGAACAATACAACAGAAGTCTGAATGACTGGCTTTTTAGGACTGGTCTGGCTCTACCTCAGACTGACCCACTGCACTCTATCAGGTTACTTGGTATGGTGTGAGCAGTTCCAATATGAAGCAGCACAGTAGAAAGATGAGAAGAACAGGTTTTAATGAGAGAAAGAAGAAATACAGCAGTACAACTGATACAAAAAGTACACAATATAACACAAGGGTCTAATAAATTAGCAGAGAACTTGAGAAACAGGAAGAAAGTTTCAGATGGTTGAAGAAAGAGGCTTGCTCAAAAAGATACAATCTTAAGTCTTCATAGATATATATACATTCTTGGCAGTATAGGAAATGTACAGTTCTAACATAGAAAATATTGACTGAAGTGGTAGTATCAATTCCTGAAGAATATTTGCATATGGTACATTATGAAGTATACATACAGGCAATTTAGCATTCAAAAAGTCTCCAAGTAAAGGAAAACATTACGGATCCCTTTTGGTAGACAGCTATCTCCTAACAGCAGCAATTGGATCTGTTCAGTATTCAATATTAAATTGAATTGAATGAATTAAATTGAATGAAATTAAATTGAAATTAAACACACAAACCTGAAAACAGCAAACAGTAAGCAAGACCTTTTGCACAATGAATTATGAACCAATTTGGCAGCACGATTCAAAAGACAAGAAAAAATACTACTGCCTCACCAAGTTTCCTCTTGCCTTTCATGATCAAATTATTTCCCTTCTTCACAGTAACCTTTTAAGCCTGCCTTCCTGGGGATGTGAATTAGGTGAGAGTGGGTCATACCTAAGTGAGAAGAGTGGTCAACAGCTGTTAACTGTAAAACCAAACCAGGGAATGTTTACAGGAAGAGGTGTGCATCAGCCACAGCTCCTAACAGCAGCAGAACACAGCCTTTGATAAATTCTGATTAAAAAGTCTAAGCATTATGAGGCAGCCACAAAGCTCCAGATAAAGGAGCCAGTCTGTCCTGTTGCTGCTCTTCTGGAACTTTGGAAGCGTACAAAGGAAGTCTGTCTCTTAGGAGTCACACACAAGTAGAATACATCTCCTGCAGAGCACCTAAGCCCCCTTCCTGGATTAAAGATCTACCTGCTACCAGTGTCCTCAACTGACACATTATTCTCTTCCTAAAGCCCCACCTACACAGGCATTTAGGTGATGCTAAAAGGGGTTTTGCTAACAGTTGCCAAAGCACACAGGTCTCTGAAGGATGATGGGAAGGTGCAACGGGAAGCATATGACACACAGAAAAACATTCTTTCCAAAGTCATCACATATTCAGACAAGAGTAACCAGTGCTCATTACTAAAGTGTTTGTACTAAGGAGTCAGCAAAAAATGTTGCAGAAACTATTGCCAGGATTGCTTAAAATTAATTTCAACTTCAGGATGAAAGTAGAATTATAAATAAAATTCTGCATAAAAAAATCAAGCAAAGTGCTCATACAGCATTTACGCATCCCTGTACAAGCATTCTCTGTTCCATCCAATCATTGCTAACTGGAGGATGGATAAGCCACATCCACTCCACCTAGGCAACTGTCAGGGATATAGGATAAAGAGAAAAAAGAATACAGGCAGTAGTGAGGCAGAATTTTATTACAGATGCTGAAGAAATAATAGCAACCAAAAAGACCTTAAAAGGGGTTAGTGTTACAGTAGAGAAAACTACTTCTGAAACTGAGGAAACCCAGGCACAAATTTAAAAATGGCTTAAAAATAATCCTGGTGATGCAAATGATTAAACATGTAACTTTAGGTCAGGACTTTAGGTCCCGGATTCATATCCAGGGGAAAAAGGATGGAGGTAAACGAAAGGACAAAAAAGAGAAACAAAGGAGTTTGGGAAAATATAGGTAGGAAACCCTCTCACAACAAAAGGTCAGCATCCAGGAATATCTTCCTGCTACTGCCTACATCCAACCCAGAACCTGAGTTCTTGGAGCCCTAACACAGCCAGCCCCCAGGCTTCATACCTGCTTTAAGGACCTGCTGATCTAAACCTCCTTGAGGCCGATTGAATGAACCGTGTTTAAAGCAGCATCAGCAACTGGCAGGGTGGGTGCAGGAGAGACTTCCACAGAGCCAAAGCACCCGGGTTTTCAGTGCAGTGGAAGGAAGGAAGCTGACTTCACACAGAACTTCAAGGAAGAGATACAGAGATTGGTTACACACAGCTTGAGACAGCAGCACCAAGTCTTTCTGTGGAAATGAAATGTAGATAAAATAGAGGCTTTTTAAAAAAGCTGCTAAAGACTATCAGTCTGGTGAGCGTTTCCTGTCTCCACATGGACAAGAAATTGTGGATCTTTCCCAGGGTCTGCAAACTTCAGAATGTATCATGTGATTTCCCTCTGTAGCCCTGTCAGAAGTCTCTTGCTGCAGTTTGTTCTTTTGAACATTTCCTCTTATATTTTAGCTCTTATTTATTAACCAATTAAGCAGAAGCTTATCAAGATTCTTTTCTTTCCCTTCCCTGTGGTTCCTTGGCAATCTATGCTGCCTTTAGGCCCTGTTTTGGGAAATGCTAAGACTTAGAAGGCAGGAGATGTTGAGGAACATGTATTTGTTTACATGTTTAAGACAGGGCAGATGGGCATACAGGCACTCACAGCAGCTCAGGTGCAAAGCCTTGATAAGTGAAAACAAAGTGAAGCGGCTTTTCTAATAAAAGATGTAAAATCAGGTTTGAAATACCTCCACACAGTCTGCTTGGTAGAACATGATTCTTTTTCCTTTGGATAGTACGAATTAAGTTTTTGTTTACCTTTCAAATAAGTAACTGGATAGTTTCATATGAGAAAAATACAACCTCTTTGCTAGACAAGCCTGGCAGTGGGATACCTGCCAAGACACATTTACGTTATGAAGGGGGGTGTGTGTGTATATGTGTGTATATATATATATTTATAAAGCTTATTCAAACCTTTTAAATTAAGAAATTATTTGTTTATGCTCCTCAATAAAAATTCAAAATGGTTCAATTCAGGGAGATTTAGTAATATTTGTATTCTGAAAATACATGCTCTTTATCAGTGGGGAAGGTTTTAAGTGCAACTGCTAGATCCCAGCACTTCCTGAGCTCAAGACCAGGCAGCTGTGGAGACAGAGCACCTTGGCATAGCAGCTGGAGAGGACATGTTCAGCCCCTACTGCTGAAAGCAACAAGGTTGTGTAGGGGAAGGCAGACTCAGCCATGACTGTGCCACCATCCTGTGGGAAAGAACAAGTAAGGCTCATGTAATGAGGAACATGTGTTCTGGGAAAAAAATTCCTGGAAGCGAATGTTCTGAAGTCCAGGAAGGAATAGGAGGCCAGGTTGAAATGTAGGTAAAGCTCCCTGGAAGGAATGTCAGGACAGACATTGCACCAGCCCTAAGAACCCTTCTGTTTATGAGTTTATGACTGAGAATGCACAGCAGCACCTTGGTGTGGATTTCCTCTAGTTCATAAAGTTTAGACAAAGGCCTCAGAATTGAAGGAAAAAAGTGGCCAAATTCCTCAGCAGTTGTTAACAGAATGCTGGAAAAGAGCTGAAGGCTGCTACAAGGGAAAAGAGAGACCACTGGAGTAAAGGACAGACAGGAGCTTTGAAAGACACCTGCAGAGTTATTGCAGCTAGCTCAGCACTCCCATGGTCACCCACCGCAGGAGAGCCCTTCCCAGGGGTCAAACCAGAAGAGCTTCTCCAGCCCAGGCCCCATCTGTTGCAGTTAGGCCACTAATGTTTGTTTCTGTTGGGGATAACTTACCTGGTAGATTACGGATAGTCCTGTAGGTGAAAAATAAACTGTAAAACCCTCCCCAACTGGTTTGTGTGGCTTATGAAAAGGAAACATGGGAAGGAAAAAGTCCAGAAGTGGGATTGCATATGGCATGGATGCTGCAATAGAGGAAGACAGACAATAAACCCAAAACGCTTGGGACGCATCCAAGCATCCTGTTCCTATTTAGGTTTCACTCAGCACTGTTCTGTGATCACTAAAAGCTTTGCAGACCTGAAGCACACAGGTGCCTGCAGACCACCCGTGAATACTCATGCTGGGACATGAAAAACTTGGACTACAATGTCATACTGAGCAGTGCAGGAACAGCCAACAGGAACTTGTTTAAATTTCACCAGCTGTGCCTTTGCATGAAAGATCTACAGGACAGTTAGTAGATTTCTGGCTTTTATCCCATAATACAGTTAAAGCCTATTATTATTATTATTATTATTATTATTACTGGAACACAGATATCAAGCATTATAAATAGCCTGTGTTTATGGTGCTTCTCTTGAGATCAAATGCATGATTCTCTGTCAGTAATGGCTACTGAAGATATTAAGCACTGATGTTTCTCTTTTTGTTTGTTTAGGAATGGACCTTTCTTTAATAGCACAAAGTAATGGAAAGGATTGGTCACTCTCTCTTTTGGAAATCTGAGATTATTTTCAGTTCTCATCCATGGAGCTGGAGAAGGTCAGGAAGCAATCTTTAAATATTAAGATTTGAGCACAAATCAAGCCAACTAATGACACTTATTTTGGGACCTTGTACTAGAATTGCAGTTATTTTTAAAATGCAACTTCAAAATGCTTTTCGGTAAGCCAGAATTACTTATAAGAGCCAATATACACCAAGAGTGTGGTATAAATTGGAGCTGTTATACATTATTATTTCTCTTTTAACTGTATGCAGCCCATTATGGTGTCTGCCTTCTGTTTCAGTTCTCAAGTCAAGTGAGAAAGTCATTACACAACTCTAGCTCTAGTCATTCCTGTTACAAATACATGTAAAAAGAATTTGTGTGCTATTTTAAAATCTGAACCTTCTAAGAGTGGTGGTAAAGGGAGAGGACCATGAGTGTCAGAGGGTCCAGAATGGTGAAACTGGTAAGTAGAAAAAAGCATGCACAATAATTTCAGTTTTACTGGCAGTATCAAAAGCAGTTCCTAGAAACTTTGGGCAATAAGACACAAATGGTCTTGGGCAGCCTAGGCCTCAAGAACAACAACAACAAAAGGAATCAAAATGAATGAGGAAAATAACAAGTGGCATCATCCTCACTAGGACTGAGGAAGCCAGCTGCAAGTTAAAGCACTGATGAACTTCCAGTCCTATCCATATCCTAAATCACTAGGTGGTTACAAAAGCCAGCCTAGAGGAGGGACTGGGATTTCATGGCCATGAAGTGATTTAAGATGTGATAGAACTGCATCCCTTAAAGCACACTGACCACAAGGCCATTAAGATTTAAAGCCGGGAAGGTACAAGGATCAAAATATGCTGATCACATGAAATTTTTCAAGTTTTGGTGCCATTCAACCCTTTTAAAATAAGCCACTTTTAACAGAGAAACTTTTCCCTTGTCTATTTAATTGCAGTCACTTCTTCAGAATCCCGTGTTCAATTCAGAAAGTGTAACGTGGGCTAACAGTGAGCTCAGCCTGTTGAGCCACGCTGTGTTCTGATAATCTGCCAATGACCTGAGCTATGGCAGTGGGAGGGGAGGCAGCACATCGAGAACAGTTTCATATCCAGCTGTAGCTCAAGCCAGATTGCTTTATGCACCAACAAAGCAAAGTTCATGGGAGGTAGATTTCATTCCTAGCTAGGAACGGGTCTTATCACACTTACACTACCACTACCACATAACTGATTTCTGCACAAATTTCCAAGTTGAATAATCAAATGTATTTTTTAGCATTTAAAATCCAAGGTGGCAAAATAAAAACATACAGGAGGGAATTACATATAATGAGAAAATGAATAAAGCACACCACCAAGCATTTTAAAAATTTAATTTAAAAATTTAAAAAAAAATAAATTAAAGAAGCCAGAGGCCTTCAGTTTCGTCTCTGATATCCCTATTTCCACTGTCATGTTTCTTGTGTGATAATATATTTTGCTTATTCATCAGAGACTGAAAAAAGCTCTGAAAACTCAAGCTGAAATTTAAACAAGTGTTGTTTGGCATTTTTAGTTTGTGTTAGACCAGGTGGCAGCTGTTGGGAGATCATTTTGATTTAACAACTTTTTGTTTTGTTAGCAAAGAAAAACATTGTCCAGCCAAATCCTGCTGACAGTGAATAAATATTTCTCCTACATCAGACCAAATATTTTCATTTGCCATCCTAATAGCTAGGGGTAAAAGATCCGAAAATATTTTTTTTCTATATGGACTAAAATATATTTGAAGGGTTCAGTGTTTTATGGGAGGTGATTATTACTCTGTACTCTGCACTGCTGAGGTTAGCCTGGAGTACTGCACCACACTTTGGTCATTATACTTCAAAAACTGGAGAGATTTCTAAGGAAAGCAAACAAAAGGCAAAAAACATGACCTCTGCAGAAGGACTGAAGAACGTGGAAAATCAAAATGTTTATTGACAAATCTTCTTGTGTGTACAAGATGGTAATGATGATGCAAAGATGACCACATCCTGGCATTGGAGCTAGGAATAATGGACCAAACATGAGGCTGAGCAAATTTATGGAAAAGGATTCTATCAGAACCTGATAAGCTGACAGCCACCACCACTGGGTCAAGAAGTCCCTGAGCCACAAATTGCTGAGGAACAGCCTGGAGAAGTATCACTACATAATACTCTTCCCTCAGCATCTGCTATTTAGTCCCTGTCACAGCCAAGATCCCAGAGCAGCCTGGCCCTTTACACTGACCAAGTGCCATTCTTCGCTTGCTTTTTCAGATGAGACAGTATGAAACCCTGTTAATTCTAAAAAGCAATTAGCTCTGGTAACAAGCCACTTGCAGAACAACAGCTGCTCTTCATGAAATAGTTTAAAGGACAAGAGCAGTTTAGGGTACCTGTCCTCTTGTTCCTGTTAAAAAGAAAAGGAAAAAAAAAAGAAGGGATAACCTACAAGATTACAAAATTCAGTGTGGGCAAACAACTCCACACAGTCCAGCATATAACTGTTTTTTTATTACCTAACAAATTAATGAGAAAGTTGCAATTTTACACTTCTGATAAACATAAAATTTCCAATATTGTAACAAACAGTCACACAGAGACAGGTGTGCTTGGGACAAAGTCTGAAATCTGAGTAAAACTGGCTACTCTATGCGTTTCCATCTTGCATTTAGAAAACTAAGTGCAAGATTCAGTGATGTCCAGCAATCCTCTGCTGGGAGTAAAACTGTCTCATTGCTATGACTGATGGCAGAAGCCTTCACATTTGCAAATCTCACCTGCAGTTGACAGAGGCACACTTAATTGCATTTGAAAGATGCTCTATTATCTGTAACTCTCTACATTTGCTTCCATGACACAACTATTTAATTTCTGTCATGAATACATACACTTAACAATAGGTGAAGTTACTTTCTAATCACAGATCTTTGCCTAGATTTAAGCCTTTACCTAGATCTTTAGCTGTAAGGTGAAGTGATATAAAAGATGTAGTGTTAGATTGCTATCCAATCCAAGAAGCAAATATTGTCTTTGGAGTGCTTTCCAGGTAGGACAGAAGGAGAAGAAATTATTTAACCCTATATAATTACTTGTTTCTTTACTTCACAGAACTGCTAATTGGAAATGGGATAGGGAAAATGCATTTACTGTCAGCTCTGCTCTTCACAAAGGATTTTGGCTGCTGATATCCTTTGTCATAACCCAAAATTTAGTATGGACTTCCTAATAAATGTTTCAAAAAGTTACAAAGCTCTAGGAAGCAAATGTTCTGTTTTCACAAAAATCCCTATCTTGGGTAACGAGCCAAAGAACACAGAACAGCACTCAGACCTTGACATGTTCAATATATTAAGACAACTTGTTAGAGACAATGCACACTTCGGTGTGCTCATAACCATTATTTTAAATGCAGCAATAAATTATGCCAAGACATCTGTCAGGTTCTTAAAGGAACCTACAGCATGTATATACAGCCATTTCAAATGACATCATTATGAGGAAATCTGGATCATAACAGAGTGTATGACATACATAGATGGAACCTGGTTATCAAATCAAGAGAAGTCTGGCTTTGAGCTACGTACAATGTCAGCAACATTTTTCTTCAGGGAGAATATCAAATAGATCAAAATAAATGACCTGATGGCTGTTTTATACAGAGGTGATGAGAGGCAGAGAAAACAAGTGAGCCCAGGTGTTCATATGGGCAGCTTCTAAGACTGCATTAAGTAACACCATGGAAATCAGTTAAACTGCTTGTAGAAAATCTATCTGTCCAAAGTAGGATCAGGATTTCCTCCAAAAAGTCATGGTTTGATCATAGCCATGTCTAATGTCAAGGCTGTAATTTCACACTACACCATCTCTGCCAATAATGTAAATGTGGGCAATCTTGAGTCTCAGGCTAGCAACACATTATGTGCTGATACAGCTGTTTGGAGATAACTGCTGTTACTGCATCGCTGCAATCAGAACGGTGAAAAGCAAAAAAGCCTAGAAAGGGTGAATTTTTGACCCAGGTGGACCCATGAACTGGTTTATAACATGGCCACAAAAACCCATGTTGACACAGCTGATGGATGAAAATTAACAACTCATGATGGATGGGGTTTTTTAGGACAGTTTCATTACCAAGACCAGCTTATAACACAACTAGGTCCCAAGTGAGCCACCAAAGTAGCTTCTCCAGGATTTTTACTAAGGACTGCAGCAAAGGAGTAAAGATATAGCAGCTTTTATAAATGTGAGATCTGTCACCAATTTCAGTACCAATGCAACTCAGGCTACTACTGACTTAATCTAAAACTGTGAGCACAGTGATAATTCATATCCTAAATCTGATCATCTTTCCAGGTTGGTATCATAGCCATACACACTGTAAACTATGATTTGGATCCCATAGAAAAAGTTCAGGAGTACCCTTTCTGGGATACACAACATCAGATTGTGAGATGATGGTGGATAAGTTCATGGAAAAATATTAATAGAACATACAGTTAGGCTGTCAGAACAATTAGCTAGGAAAAAAAAATATCTGGGCACTTTGTGAACTCAAGAGTTTCAAGTCAAGAATGAGGAAGACTTCTTTTTCAGAAGCATGGACAATGCTTCAAACACAATCTATCCAAAGCAGCTGTTCTAGACTTGGTAAAAAAAATTGCTGACCAGAAAAAATAAAAGTGTTTAATCATCTTAGCCTAATCTTTACAGGTTACAGAACTCTCTACCACTAAGAGAAGGCTTTTCTTCTGAATACACTATGAAAAGCATCTGATCTTTTTTCTACAACCTCCACAAGACATCAGCCACTCAGCTTCCAGTCACTTACACAAAATAAAGGGTACAGAACACAGTGTTACTGGTCAATGAAAAACAGCAAAACATTCTCTTCCCAAAACTTATGTGTGAGGGAGAAGACAGGCATCATACAGTGAAAGAACACTGTTAAGTCATTCTCCCTTCCCTATCAATTGGTATTTCCCTCTTTACCATCTGTGAAAAAGTCCACGTATTTCACAGTGTTCACGAAAAATCACTAATAGAGGACAGGGAGGTTGAAAGAAAGCATTTCTGACATACTGTCAAGAGTTCCTCCTAATCTGCTGACCTGCATTACCTTCCCCACTTCCCATGACAGCATCCTAGGAAAGATATTGCTCTGCACCACCAGCATCTAAAACACCCTTTACTCTATAGAATCTGCAAAACCCAAAAAATACTCTAAGTAACCAATGCAGTGTTTTGTCCTGGAAGTGTATCCAGGTCCAAGTAGAGTATTCCACACAAAGAAGTGGTGCTCTCGCCATTAGAGACATGGGAGCTTTGCTTCATTTTGTGTCAGAGAGCAAAAGGAAGAGAGGGCAATGAAACAATTATCCAGCTCCTCTGTGAGATGAGCATCAGTTTCCTGCTCCTTGTAACACCACCACAGAGAAAAAAGCAACTTGCATAACCTTATACCAAACATCCAAACTTCATCATCAGTTAACTAAATTACAAGAAACAGAACACACAACTGTAGTTCTCTCACGGATTCTTAATCTCACAGGTTAAAGCTGTGATCTAGAGAAATGTGAAAGAACATTAGAGAAAAGCAAGTATGGTGTTCAAACAAAATACTACATGTTGTTAAGCTCTCAGATAATTTCCTTTAGGAAAATTATTTCGGGACATAAGCAAAGATGTACAATCAATCATTATATCAAATCAAACAATTACATTAAGATTCAATTTACAAAAGGTTAACAAATACTTAATAGCTGGCTTAATAAATAGGTGTTTACTTCTCATATCTGTTAATCCAACAGATAGCTTCTAGCCATCTATAGTACTTTCTACTGGTGTGCTTATAACCATCTCTAAAATTTACTTACAACACATTTCTCTAACATGAATTACAACTTATAGAAATCATTTATTAACCCTTCATAAAATTCTAAATAAACCTTAATATGAAGCATGACTAACTTTATACTATTTCAGCCCCATACCCCAGGACACATCAAATACTAGCTCTTTCAAGTTTTTATTTAAAATTCTACATTTTAGTTGGGTGCCACATCACTAGTCGCAGAATCACAAATGCCTATTGTGGCTTAGCCAACAAACCGCAGACACAAGAAGTGAAACGAAAGTGGTGGGGGAAGATCACAGGGTACAGTTCAAGTTCTTCCAAAAGAAATCTCTTGGCTTTTTTGTTGGAACAAACATTGATGCCATGACAAATGAATCAGAGAGAAAAAAAATGGAGTTTGTTGTAAATCAAAACATTGTTTTTCCTTCTTTTTAGAAACAAAAAACCACAATATGTTATAGTATAAATAAATTTTAAAAACCAGAAAACACAAAGATAAATTCCAGCCCCCATTACTAGGACCTTAAAGGGGAACAGCCATCTATTTCTTGGATGCAGCCTAAACTTCTCTTACATACAAATTTTCAATGTACTTAGAAGTCCTATTTAGTGTATCAGTCTTAGGGAACATGATGTGTTATATTTAGGTCTCCTTTTTTTTCCATCCAGTATTTTCAGCTTCAACCCCCCACCTTAGTTTTTTTCCATCAAATTGCCTACTGTTGGTTTAATAAAGTTCAGCTCAGACTTATACTTTTTGTTCACTTTCAGAGCATCTCTCTTCATTCTCCCAGTTCTC
This sequence comes from Daphoenositta chrysoptera, assembly GCA_013397915.1. NCBI lineage: Eukaryota > Metazoa > Chordata > Aves > Passeriformes > Daphoenositta > Daphoenositta chrysoptera. The sequence continues at coordinate 70,293 of VZRO01002563.1, forward strand.
CACAAGGTCTTCATTCTCCTGTGCCTTTTCTTCTGCCTCCTCCTCCTCCTCCTCCCCATCATCTCCAAAAGTCTCTTCCTGCATTGTAGTAAAAGTGAAAGACCTGGCAGCAACTTGTGCAGCCAGACCAGATGTGAAGTTAAAATCTGTTGATATGTGGAGCTGGGCCAGCCTATCCTTGATTTTTGAATGTAATCCATCCTTAGAGGGAGGCTGTGAAGCCTCTACTCCATCCACACTGCTCAGCTTGAGTTCTTCAGCTTCCCCTTCACACTGATAATACATTCTTTTTTCAGCCCCTGTAGAAACATCTTCATCTGCAGTACTGTCTTTGTTTTTCTCCATCTTGGGATCTTCATACAAATATTCTGTCCTGCTTTTATCAGCAGCATTCACTTCTGGATTAAAGTCTTTTTCTTCAGATTTATCACAACTTTGGCTGCAGTCCTGCTTTTCTGTATCTGAATTCTCATGTGATTCCACATTAGTTAGTAGCTTCAGTGGTTCTACAGGAGACAAGGGTTTCACTGCAGCTTAAAAAGGGGGAAAAATTATATGATAACTAAAAGCAAGCTGCTATATATAAATAATTTATTTGGCTGAAAAGATGCAAGGTTATAAGGGTTAAAATTACTTTAAAAATCCCAAAACAAAAAAATCCCAAAAAAACACAACCCACACCAAAACTTAAAATAAGTGTTTTTAATCACAAAGCTGAAGTGAAATGTGACAGCTACTTGTAACTATTCCTTAAAATCTGTGAAGAGACAGCACAAAATTGATGGTGTTTAAAGGCACCATCAAACACAGAGGATGTATTCAGTGTTAAAGCAAAACCCGAGTAAAACTACTGTACTGCATACAGATTTAACTGTCTTCTTGTGAACGAGTTTACCTAATCTGCTAAGGACAGCTGGTACATGAAAAAGTCCTTATAGGCAATATCTGATCTCATATACCACAACATACAAATACAACACGTATTCACACAGTCAGGTCAGGTGTCCTCACAAATAAAGTGTGGTTTAATTTAGCCTCTCTTGAAGTTAGTAGCAGCAGCCAGTCCCATTGCCAGCAACGGGATGCTTGCCAGGAAGTCTCTCCTCCCAGTGTTAAGGGTTAGTGTAACTCGGTACATTCACTCCTTGAAGAACAGACGTCTGTCTTTCGTTTTAAGAAAATGATACAATGTCCATTTCCAAGGAACAGATTCCCTAAACTGCAGCAGCTCCATTATAGCAGCAGCACGAACATAAATGAGAGCGGCAACAGCAGATTCCCAAGTTGCATTTCCCTTTCTAATTCCATTCTGACTTTACCCCTGTAAGCAGAGATGAAAATAACTCTGGGAAATACACAAACTTTTAATGGGAAACAAAACTGATGGTATTAGGATTTTTGAACTGCATCCTATTTCACTTTATATTCACTTTAGCTAGCTGAAAGCAGGCACATCATTATGATTGTCACATTGATAATTATTGTCATTAGCACACTGAAAGACTGTGGAGTTGAATGTGTATTGTACTGTTTGCTTTAAAGCCTTATATACCAAAGGAGCACTGCACCAGACTCATCTCAGTTGTTTATTGGGGTAGTTCTTTCCCCATCTCATAAAAATTATGCTGCTACTTATTTCTGCCCATTTGTTTGCAGAGACAGGAATATGAGTAATCTTATCATCTGGGAGCAAACTTCTTGCCTACTTCCTCCAAAGAATACTTTGAAAGGCAAAATTTCTCAAAAGTAAATAGATACTTGAGATTTGTAGCTGGCCAATTTGTGGAGTTGACGAGTTAATAAACAGGGTGAAATTCATCAGTTTTGAGAGCATGGCTTTCCAAGTCTGATAAATAGCTGTATATCAACTGTTGAATGGACAATGTGGGAGAAGGGGAAACAGCTGGATACAACACAACCACTGACAGAATGAACTTTTTTGCAAGGGAGAGGTTAGGGAAAGGCTAGAAGTGATTTTGCACCAGAAGAAAGTTGTTTTACAGTGTTTGACAAATGGAAACGAAGCCACTAACAACTTAGCAGACCTTTTCAAAAGCACTTCCATTTAGTGGCTCAACAGGAGGCCAAAGGACCAGAAACATAAGCTTACCTACTCTCCCATAACTACCTACTACCCAGACTGTAGGAAGTAGTACCATGGTACTGGGCCTTGGAAAACTTGCTTTAGTCTAGTGCTCTGCTAAGATGACATTTTTTTCTTCTGGAATCCAACCTATCATCTCCAACTGACTTCATGCTGTGTTTTTGAGACATATCAACTTCTTTGGAGCTGACCTCTTACCTGGAAACCCTCACCAGCCCCTCCTTAAACAAACCAAAAACCCTTATGTCCTCATTAAGACAAGTTGGAATGGCTAGCTGGCTGCCTTGACTAACAGATTAAAGCCTTTGAATATTTCAATATCTTTTTCCACAAAAATCATGTTAGGAAAATGCAGGATTTCTGGAATTTGATTGTCCTGTAAAAGCAAGATTCAAGAAGACTATGGAAAAGTGGTATCATGGCCACCCATTGGCTTGGGCCAATGGAGACAAGAATATGAGCCTTTCTGGGTTTAAATCTTCAAGATAAGGCAAGTCAGAAATGTGGAAAGTGCAGATCACAAAAATGTCTCTTTAAGGAGTGACTTGTGTATGGGTAAATTAAACCATAATATACCAGGGTCCATTACATCATATTTACTGACTTGTGTTTCTTTTGAAGAAATATTGAAGGATTTCCTTAAAAACCAGTAGAAGATATTATATCTAGTGTCCATATCAGCCTGTCAGACACACACAATCTGAGCCAAAAGGAGACAGTAATAATTACTTTCATGAACTGCCCTCATGTTTTCCAGGTTTGTACAGGACAGAAATAATCAATGATTAGTCCTATGCAGCTGGAGAAAATCATGCTTTCTTCCCTCCTCACCATTTTATCTCTAATCCTAAACCAATGTAGTATCTACACATGGAAAGGAAAAGGAACCAACACGAGCCACAAAGGCTTTCTGGTGAACAGTTACTGCAAACTACAGGAGTCAGCTGACTCTTTCCAGCTATGGACACAGATGGCCTGAGGATATGATGATATGGACAAGTATCAGCTGCTAACTTAGGTAAGGAAATATCCTAGGCAAATTCTCCTGACAAGACTCTTCCTGTAGGAGCCACTAGGTCTGTCAAGACTTGAACTGGAGGTAGGATCTATTCTTCCTCCAACCGTTAGGAAAGGAAGACTTTAAGGAAGAGATTTATGTGAAGAGTTGTGTGGTGGTGTATCTAACACCAGAGGGATAGTACAGAAATCCTACTCCTGAGCAGACTCTGGTGCAATCTGATGTCTCAGGGGCTTTTAACTCAACTAGAAGAGAAATCAGTACCAACGGTCAAGTGATCTCTTTTACCATAGTTGTAGCATAATGGACATAAAGAAGAGAGTTGTAAAGAACAGGTATTTTTGATGGTTTGATGTCAAAAGAGACAGTCTCATAAATAGGTATGGTCTGTTACTTTGAGTTCCCAGTAAATTACTGAAAAATTGCAATCCATGGTCGTTTTTCTGGTAGGCACTGGCAGAGGCAGAATCCTTGGATAGGTGCCAGCCTTGAGGGTTGTTTTTCATAACATAGAACACAAAACTTTTCAGAAAGCTTTTCCTAACCTGTTTTTAAGAGGAAGAAACGAAAATAAGAAAAAGACAAACTACTGCCGATTTTAAAGACAGTAAATCAAATAGCTCAAGCAGTGAGAGGAATCAAGTTGTATCCAGTCTTACTGCTGTAACAGACAAACTGTCTTGTTGAAGCAAGAGAAATTTCCATATTCCTGCTTTCAAGTGCAAGTGGATGGAGCTACCCAGCAGTCCTCATATTTAGTAAAGGCTAGTTTGAAAGAACTCTTCTTCTTAGATGGTTTGTGGGGGGGTTTTTTGTGAAGATATTCTGTATTCACTCTCCCATGGAAACAAAAACCAGTTTTATTCTTTTATGAGCCTCTAATATGTCAAAGTCTAGCTCTTCACTTTAACCTATATACTTTTGTATGTCTGGTATAATTTCTGGTGGTTTCTTTAAATTCTGAAAAGTTACTTATTTATGCACCCTGATAAAAGTTCATATTTACTGGAAAGCCATGAAAGAAAGTCAGTTCAATCCACATGGTTTATAGCCTGACAGCTCTTTTTATGCTGTCTTAATATTTTTGTGTGTTTAATATTTTAGCTCATGTTTTGTTTAAAGCCAAATTCCCATTTCTCCAAGTTCTTTTCAATATATAGTAAAATGATTGCTAAAATACAAAGAGATGGAATGGCAAACTAAGACCACACAGCTCTATCAAAGACACTACTACAGCTAAGCATTGTCTGAATTCTAACATAGTCAGAAATTCATGACAAACAGACACCTATATTTTCTAAGGAAGCAATTAATTTTCAAAAGAAATGCTTACCATGTTCACTGAATAGCAGCTGTTTCCACTTCTGTCTTTCAATTTCAGAAGCTTTAAATCCCAGTACAGATTTCAATTCTTGTAACACCCTCTTAGATTCCTGTCTCTCTCGCTCTTGTCTCTCTCTTTCTTCTTGGGAAAAGCAGTAAAAATCTTCCCTTTTATATTCATTATCTGTATCTGAATAATCAACATATGCTTCCAGTTCCTAAAGAAAGAAACAAAGAAAATCTTGATCTTCACTGTTGGAGCGGACTACAATCTGATTCATGATCAAGTGATGTCAACACAAGCCAACCACAGTGATAGGACGGAGCTCTGTTTGAGCAGAGCCAGTGGACCTGACACTGCTCTCAGTGGTATTCTGTATGATTTTGGAGCAAGTCCACTCATTGAAAGTTAATGAGATTTACCTTCATACACAAGTAGGATCAAGTGATATACCTTGAAAATGGGAATCCATTTCTCCATAATTACAGGTGGAAATAAGCAATGCTAATGAGGGTTTATTTTTTAAAATTTACACCATAACCAATTCTTGGTAGTCAGGCATCTTGCTAATCTAACTTATGGAAATCCTTATTAAGAGGATATAGAGAACAGCAAACTTATCCAATTTTAAATATATTGGATCACAAGTATAAAAAAGACAAAGCAGCATTTATGTTATAACAAATAACCAGTAAAATAATTAGTCCCATCTTTTTGATATGGAAAAACATCTAGAGAGAACAATGTGGGGGAGAAGCAACATGGGGACAGAACAGAGCATGGGTCTTCAGTGTGCCTTCAGAATGCATCTGCTGCTCAGTTCTGGGATGGAGGAGGCCCACCGCTCTTCAAGACAGCCTAACCATCACCCAGGAGTTCCTCAAACAATACAAAATTGTTTAGTGTTACAGTAAAAAGGTATCCAAAAATGCAGAGACTAAGCAAACTGAAGGCATGATGGTTTGTGCTCGAGCCTGTCACTTTTGCAGCTGTGTCAGTTTATCCAGCAATGTGCAAATAGGACTCTATTTCATATACTGCCTTTTAGCAATTCTCAATTTTTTATTTTTTACTCTGACTTGTGTTGCTGCTCTCCTTCAGTCATTCACTTTCTAATGATATTTATGAGAAATGAATACTAGTGCTCTTTTTTCCAGGATGGGGAATACCTCCCCATGGAACAGCAAAAGGAATATACACAATCTTTTTCTTTAAGTCCAATTTTGAAGTGGCACTGGCCACTTACTTGTCTGTCTCGGCAAGACAAGAAGGACACTGCACAAGCAACTGAAAAAAAGAATGGATACAGCAAATAATCCCCAATTATTATTTTAAATGATCCTTTTTTTTTTTTTTTACCTGCTCTTCAGGGATTGGATCTTTGTTTTCTATGTATATTGCAGGCTGTGTTAAAGGTACTGTAGTATGTTGTAGGTTGTCACAGGAAACTTCAATTTTGCCTTTAGGGGAAAGAAGAAAAGGGATTTTAAAAAAATAAATTTGAGAATTGAATGATGTTTCTGACTCACTCAGGCAGGGTCCAGGTATTTTCTTAAGAAGGATTTGCATGAAAAGAACGTGAGAAGGCTGGTTAGGTTACACTGAAACACTGTTAGAGAGCACTTAAATAACATGGCTGTTTTGACAGAAGCTGGGTCCAATGGAACTTGTGTTGAAACACTTCCACTAACAAATCTCAGAAACTTTATAGGCTTTGAAAACCTGCAGATCACAAGCAACATCAGTAAAACCAGAGAAGAGACTTGGTTCACAAGTTTAAAAAAAAAATTAAAATTATAGCTAAAACAGCTTCAAACTACAGGAAAATATTGGAAGAAATAATAAAGGAAAGTTTACAGGAAGATATTTGTGAGACAGCAGGGAGACAAGTAACAGCCAGTGTGGATTTGTTGAAAATAGAAGATGTTAATTTTTCAATGCAGTAACAGGTCTTATGTTTAGGAAGAACCAAAAATGTTCTGCCTTTTGTTTTTAGTAGGACTTTTGACATGGCATCATATGACATTCTCATAAGCAAAATGCACAGGCCAGGAAAACTTGCTATTAGGTGCACAGAACAGCATCTTGGATCATCACAGCATGGTTACCATTTTCAGACAGGAACACATTGAGTGAGGATTTGTCTCAAGTCCAATACTCTCTAATATTTCCAATGGGTGAAAGAAAAGTGTTGCATCTCATTAAATCTGCTGATATGGGGATAATCTGCAAGAACACTGAAGGGCACCATTAGAATAAAAAATAACACTGGAAAATGAGAGAGACAACCCAAGTAGAAATGGATTTCACATCCAGCAGTTTGGTGACAGTGGCTGCAAATTTTTTGTGCTTTGGAATAGCCAAGTGCAGAAATACATCTCAGCTGACTGGGGAGCACCACTGGGAAAGAGCTGAGGAGCCTCACCATCAACTCCACTCTGCTGCAAGCAAAAGGCCAAACTACAAACTAATGCATACAAGCAACAGCACTGACTTTTAGACACATGAAATAACATTTCTACTCCAGCACTGATCAGGCTGTGGATGGAACACAGTGCCCAGTCTGGGGCCCATTCATTCAATAATACAGTGGGCCAACTAGAGGGAGTATAGAGGAAAATTGGAAATGATCAGAGGACTGAATAAAGTATAGTCATCAGGGAAGAGCCAAAGCATAGAGTCATCTAGAGAAGACAGAAAGAAACATAATAATCATCTTCAAGAATGTAAGAGCCATCAAGAGGAAATGGATTGCCATTGTGGGTGGATCAGAAGTACTGCTTTTAAACTGCAGCAAGAGGTACTTCTAATTCAGCAATAACATTCTACTGGTAATGGAGTTAAGTGCTGGAATAGATGCCTGAAAATACTGTAAAATGTCTCTATAAAGAGAGTTTTTTAGGAATGGGTAAACAACATTTACTCACAAATACTAATTTACCCGAGAAGGGAAATGGGTTAAGTGACCTGGCCAAGCCCCACCTAGCCCTATTTTCCATTTCTAATGTATACATTAAACACTTAGGGACAATCACTTAGGTGAGATTGCAGCAGAGTACTATGGCCTTGCTCTTCTAACTATCTAAAGAAGTTGTGTACATTTGCAAAGACAGAGACAGTTTAAAAGGAAAAAGGATGGAATTTAAACAGTTTGAGGGCCATTGTTTCAAAGATCATTAATACAATGCTGCAACTAGCCATAAAGGGTATTCCATTCTGTAATATTAGCAGTAGATTACTACATGCTTAAATTGTTGAGGATCTAAGTGGTAAATTAGTTTTATCAGTGATGAAAAAATGTGAAAGAATAAAGAGAAGAAGCTGGAAGTTCTAGGAAATGAGCAAAGATGTACATGTAGATGAATGATAGATAGGTCCATCATTGCCCAAGGTATTTAAATAGAGGTGAATTCCCTTCAATGTACTAAAGCCCCACTTGCTCTGAGGCTCTGCTGTGTACCTGACAGGATCAGTGAGTACAGGCACTGATTCCAGAAATACACCAACTCCTGTAAAGGAAGAAGCCAAACTGCATTCCCTGAAGGAACCATATGCTAAAATATATGATACATGCTGGTGTCACCACCACTGACAGGCTGACAGGAGTGTGTGAATGTTCAATCTGTTACCCTGAAAGGCTTTGCTTTGGCTGTTTAAGGTACCTGTAACAAACCAGCTCTGACACACAATGATTCAGGGCAAGAAGCATGTAGTGCTTGCTGAAGGAGACTCGCCTCTGTACAGGTGCTCTCCTGGCTGAACTAGTTAGTTGAACTAAACATCTATTGGAGCAAAAGTGCTTGGCATCCACTTAGACACAATGTTCTAAGCCCATGGGGTTCTTGAAACAGCTCTTGTCAAAAGACTGATTTAGTTTTGGATAATAATGCATAAACATAAAAGATGTGCTGAGCTGCTATATTACTTCAACAGAAAGGTTATCTTTTCCCTAAGAGCTTTCAGAAAGTATTGGAAAAAATGAGACAATTTATTGAAGTAATTTACATAACATGACTGACAGACCAGCTGTTAAAATTTGTATAAAGACAGCAAAACAATTGAATTTGATTTCATGTACAGCTTGAAAAGGTCAACTCACAGAAGCTAGACGACTTAGAAATATATCAGGAAAGTCAAATGTTGTCAGATAAAAATAGTTTTCAATAACCAACTGTTGGGGGTTGAGGGCATTGGAATTTTTCCTCCATCCCTGTTACTAAGAGACAAATGGCTAAGTGCTCAGAACTATTAAGCTTGTTGTAAAAGACAAAGACTATGGCTGGGTGTGGTGAGGACGAGGCTCGATGGGCGGGGGGCGACACCTCGTTGGGACTGACACTGGTCGTGGGACACCGGGAGGAAAGGAGCTGCTTTTCTGGGCTCGGACTGGCGACCGCAGGGGATCCCACCGTGATCTGCCTTCTCCTTCTGGCTGGGTGAGCTTTTGGCTGTGGATCCAGTTTTTGCCCACACCCGGAGAGCGCGGCTTTCTTTTCCTGCTGTGCTTCACAGCAGCTGCAGGGGGGGAAGCCCGGCTGCCCCCGCCGCCTGTCCCGTTTTCGCTGCACGAGACCGCAGCGTCTGCCGTGACTACAGAGTCCCTGCCACCTTCGGCCGGCCTGGGAGAAACTAACCGCAACTCCTGCCGCCCTGTTCTGCCGTTTCGAGCTGTTTTCCTGCCTGCTCCCAGCCTGCCCGCTCCTCAGCCTGCCCGCCATTACCGACGGCGTGAGGCCGACCCGACCCAGCTCCCCAGCGCCCCCTGCTGCTGCTCGGGAGGCACCGCACCTGCCCTGCCCGGCCGGGAGCTCCACAGCGCCCCTGCTGCTGCTCGGGAGGCATCGCACCTGCCCTGCCCGGCCGGAGCTCCACAGCGCCCCTGCTGCTGCAACCGCGATTACACCACACAGGAAAGTGCGTGGCAGCCCAAAGGACACCTGCTACTGGTTTCTGGTTTTGTTTGTTTGTTGTTATCCTTGCTATTGCTTGTTTACTCTGCTATATATACTAGTAAAAACTGTTATTCCTTTTTCCCCATACCTTTGCCTGAGAGCCCTTGATTTCGAAGTCCAAATAATTTGGAGGGAAGGAGGGTCACATTTTCTACTTTAAGGGAGGGTTCAACCTCTCTTAGCAGGCACCTGTCTTTCAAACCAAGACACCAACATAATTTAAACCAGCTCCTGTGCAGTAGTTCAGTAAACTTGTTGCAAAATGGAGGTTCAATCCCAGCACATTTCCAGGAAAGCCAGTGGGCCAAAGTGAAGGATTATTTTATTTTTTATTTCCCACGCAATCCCTTCCTTCTAGATCACACACGAGGTTATTTTTGTACTGAACTTTAAAAGGAAGCAAGTTATAATAAAAATGCCTGCTGTGAAATTTATACACAAAGTAAAAATAAAACTAAAATAACTAAAAATACTATGGTGTGTAGTCTAGAAAGAACTTTTAAGGAAAGGGGAAAAAACATCAGTGGAACTGCAGGTTGTGGAGGGCATCAATAAAACACAACAGGTCAGCACATGCAAATGTATCAGGCTCCATCTAACATCCTCACAGGCTGTTTTACAGAGCACTGAGGGGGAAGCTGTAAGACTGCACTATCAGGCAAAGTACAGGAGTTTGTTTATACCATGCCTGAACCTGCACAGATCCTGCAAGAAGCCTCCCAGTGCTCCCAGTTCTGATGTAAGCATGAACAAGGTCAGCCTGCCTGCCTCTAGGCCCACAGCAATATTTATCCATTTACTGGATATTCTACCCAGACATCATTAAGAGCATAGTGCACTTCAGATTTGGATTTCTGTAGGTAATTTGCTGATACCCCAAGTTCCCTCCAACTTTCCTAGTGCAGTCTCCATTACCAGCATTTTTCAGATGCTGGGCTGTGCCTTCCCTAGGACAGTAAAAATGCTCCTGGAAAAAAGAAAGATTAGAAATTACAGGTCCAATTCCATGTCAGGAGACCCTAGCTTCACTTCAATTATTTAAGCTGGTTATGCTTCACAAGAACAGCATGGGCAGTACAAATCCCTAAGGAGAGGGACAACAAACAAGACGTTGGGATATGCTGCTCACTAAGATTTTTAAGAACACCAAAGATTAGCTCACTCTCTCTGAAAGAGGGTATTATACAACATGTCCTCCATTATTTAAAATATATCAGGAAATGTGATTGTCAAAAAAGTTTCATGACAATGCCATTATAACTTCAATTAATGGCATAATTTTAATGCAGGAAATAAATGAAGATCTTGGGGGCAGATTCATTAAAATCCTACCCCTTCACAGGTGACTCACCCATCAAAGACAAAAAGCCACTATCTGTCCACCCCTGAAAACGTAACCATCTGAATCCACAGGTCTAACAGAGATAACATGTTTGCATTTTTTGCTGAAACAAAAGCTTCAATGCCATCACAGTGAAAATGTCTGACATAAGGACATAGTTTTTCAAAGTGTATGGTTGTAAGACCTTCTTCAGCTAAAATTCTGATACACAGGCTGAACACTGTTTTTGATGCATTTGACCATTTCATCTCTGAAGTGTATCCCATTAGTTGCTAAATTAATCTCTGACATTTACCTTTTTTATTTGGGTTTCTTCCACTCATTTTTTCCACCTGAGAAATGGCTTCTTCCCAGCAGCTGTTGCTTGCCTGGATATGAGGCTGAATAAACTTTAGTTTTTGTTCCAGAACCTGATGGGCTTCTGTTGTCAATTCGGGTGTCTCCTTAGTGCTAACAAGCTTTTCAAGTTCATCCTCAAGAATTATTACCCTAAGTGATGAGGAGACGAACAGCAGTAAGTAATAATAAATATTTGACTTCACCATTCTTTCAAGTATTTACTGTAATATACTGTTATTTTCTTCAAGTTTTAAGAATCTAACTCAGCTAATTCCTCAAAGATGCCCCAAAATTTTAAAATTAAAATATTTTTTTCTACATCAAGATACATTGCTCACCTACATTTGTTATATGAATCCTTTTATGTACGATTGAAGGAGTAGGAGAGTCTCAACTGTTTTACCAAGGCACTGACAAATATTTAGGGATATTTACTAGGTAGTTACTATGAGCTGAATGTCCTTATAAAGCATTTAGTGTGTTGCAAAATCAATGGAGGATAATGATGTTTTCATATTTTTAATAAGGGAGTGACAAACACAAGGCAAAGTCTTAGTGCACTACTTATCTTCCAATTTTCACCAGATACTCAGAGAATACCCAGGATCTTTGAGCCCATACTGTGTAAAGACATGGGTATGATTGCAAAGGCTGTATGTATCTGCCTTTTTTGCTTTTAACTGGGGATACAAGCTGACAGCCCAAAGAACTTCAAGTCCAAAGCCTCCTGCACATTCTGTTAGTTCATGTGTAAACTTACTCATTGAGCAGTGCCTTGAGATGAAGCTGCAAGCTGCGTACCGCGGTCTGGAGACTGTTCAGCGCTCTGGACTTGGGCTTGGTCCTGGCTGGCCATTCCAAGCCCGCCTGATGCTGAGTTTCGAAGTAGCGGTAGAACTCGTAGCTCCTCTTGAGCTCCTCCAGGCAGGCCGCGTGCGTGTGAGGCAGGCCCTGGGTCACATCGCACAGGATGTGGTGGGGCAGCCACTCCGGGGCCACCGAGGGCTTGGGGGACGCGTTGGCTGGGGAGAGCAGCAGCGCCAGCCTCCGGAAGAATTCTGAACTCTGCCCTACCCACAGCTGAAAGAGGACCTGCAAAACAGGGTAGGGTTAGCTCTGTGCACCTGAGATGACAGTCAGCCTCCAAAGTAAATGTACAGATACACCATAGAAAAACATTCCTTGGCCAGCAACAGGAACTTTGAAAGACCGCAAAAATCCACTGACTGTTTTTGAAGGGTATTCCACAGCACATGAGATTCCGATCTTGTGAACCCTAGGTGACTGTTAATTCCTTGATGAAGGATATTAAATGCAATTATGCTCAGAAAGTTGTCAGAGTCCAAAACTTCATATTCTCATCAGCCAGTTTCATTATTTGCTATAATCTCCACATACCCTACAGCTCATAAAAGGCTGCCAAAATTCCAGTGGCAGCAAAGACATTTTTCTCTTTATAAGGCCAAGCTGCCATTTCTACAATCTAATAACTATTGCATTGCCCCAAACGCAACCTTGAAATACGAGCCTAATTGTACTGTACTTCAACAAAAAAATATTCTGCATCTGAGGAAACTTGAGCTGCTAACTTATTTCTTTTTTCAGCCAAAGTAAGAAATTCCACCAATACCACTAAGGAAGGAAAGGTTTTTAAGAAATGAATTGATTCACAATGTTATATATGGTACGAAAGAGCCCAGTCCATCTGGGAGCAAGGCAGCCCACAATTTCAATTCTTGAGAACTTCCATTTCCAGTGAAATGAAAAGAACTGTTTTCTTAGTTTAGAGAAGTTTGCTCAGTAGACCATGACAGAACAACAGCACTTTTTATGTCTAAAATGAAAAGGAAAGGTTATGATACTTTTCTCTGCAATAATGGCCGTTATTAAAAGGGATCAGCTGTAGGTGATTATGAGGTGCAGACTGAAACTTGCTTGCAAGCATTCCAGACTAAGGAAGACAAAATACTTACTCACCATGTCAAAAATATTTGGATGCAAACTGATAAAGTACTCCAAAAGAAAAAAAAACCTCAGTTTACAAAAGATGCTCATAAGTAAAAAGAATACATGAATGACATGAAATTAATTTGGGGCACACATGCAAGACTGATTTGGCTGGGTGCAAAAATACAAAGCAAAGAAATGGGCAGCAATCTCTCAAGTGTCCCTGAATGTGTGGTACTTTGGATAAAAAGTCGAAAGCTCATGCTGTAATAAGCACAAAAGAAGACCAATCCTTTTCACCAGACATAAATCACAGGCAGGGAAAAAGTAGCACACAGAAATAGTGGACTTCAGGAACTGATAATAATAATAATAATAATAATAATCAAAAACCTACCTGAAAAAAGGCACAACGACAAGAGAAAAGGAAATTCCAGATGTATTTATGGTTGCAAGTAGCTTGCTCTGCCAATGACTACTGATAATTTTTGCTGACACTTACTCTTACACAAAATATCCCACAGGATCTCCTCAGCTTAAACTGGTATATTTTTCTGCAGTGAAAATTTTTCACTCTTTAAATTGCTTTGTTTCAAGGACAAAGTACCCAAAAGACACTGCTACATTTATCATACGGCTTAGCATGACCTGCATTTTAGTATAAACACAAGTTCTCTCAAAGTAAAAAAAAACTGAAGAGGACTGCACATACATCCACACAAAGGCTCACCACACAAATATGTCCCAAGGTTATCAAAGTATTTTATTACCTACACAGGAATCTGCTTAGGACTGATTTATGTTAATTTAGCTTGGTTCAGCTATACCACACCCAGCCTACATTGCTGTCTGTTATGAGTTACCATAAATTGAGATTTACTAGTTGTTGTGAGCTTAACTGTATCCAGAAAGCATCCTAACCAGTTTAACTAAAACAGCTTTCAGTTAAATTACTGCAAATTGCAGGTAAATGAAGACTTAGCTTACAAGCTTGGGCACCTCTGAATAGCTTCTTGTGCTTAAAAAGAAGTGGGTAAATTAGCAGGCTTACAGGGCTGCAATTAGAACTTCAGCTAGTGAAATGCAAGAAAAAAAATCCCAAAAGCTCCTATTTATTGTAGCTCTTAGCTTACAACTAATTAGACAAAGCCTCAAAGCTTAGTAATGACTATTTCTGCTAGCATTTACTGTCAAAACAAAAGAAGTCAAGGTCTATAAATTAAGGGAAAAAAATGCTACAAAAGCCAACTCCATAGAAACACAGAAGTCATATAATAATGGAATTTTCCATTAAAAAAACAATGTTAAAAAGGAACTGCCTTGGCAGAGGACCATTAGAGTACAGAAGGCTTGCATTCAAATTAGATCTTCCTTCCAATTGACTCATGCAAATAAAAAATACCTAACATCTCAAACCAAAATAGATAAAAAGGCCATTGTATGGTTGTCACTCTGTTCAGTTAAATGTTTTGCAAAGATCAAAGAACCACACTGGCTCGTGGCAGCAGGGGTCCAAGCTTAAGATTCCTACTCCTCAGTGTGACTAAATGCAGCTACTCCCTTTGGCAATTATACTAATTTGTGTCTTCAGATGTCTTTCTTTTTATTCACGTCAAGAGATTAGATAAAAAAAGAAGTAAGTACAAATCTGGAAATTATTTTATTCAGCTGGGATCAGGTGAAATCAGAGAGCAAAAAAATCATATTTAAGGGGATTTATCAAGCTGATTATAGAACACTGACTTGAACTTCGACGATTTGCAGAAAAAAATCCTAATGTTGTAATGAGTAACTTCTCTTTCTCTACCTGAATCCTGATAAATGTAGAAACACATGATGAGAGGCTGATTGATTACACCTTACCCTCAATTCAGCATGTTGCTACAGGCTAGGACGTACAAGCCACAGGACTTCATGACAACAGAAAGATCTTCACCAGGAGCCTGAATGGATGCATTAAGTCCTTCTAGGAGAGCTTACCTTGAGTGCAGGCAAGCTGAAGCCATCAGTCAGATTGCGTGCCTCCTCTTCGGAGACCTGCTCTTCACTCAGTCCCAAGCCCAGCTCCTTAAAGGGGACCACACAGATGTAGCTGGTCACGTTGTCACTCTCCGAGTTCAGAGGGTAGGTTTAGCTGGAGTTAAGGTGGTAAACAAAGCCACTTTTGCATTAAACACACAGAAAAGGAAAGAAATGCTTAATAAGGTTTCTTATTCTAGGTAATTCTTATGACAGCACATACATTCATACCAAATCCACCTGAATCCTGTTGGATTGAAAGTTTTGCAATCCTTATTTGAAGCACAAGTTTTAAAGGCTCTTAGAAGGATGAGAGTTAAGACACTGAAAAAACACCTGTCTCACACATAGAAAGAAACAAAGTAGATTGATGAAAAATCCCTGCATCCCTTATGAGTGAAACAGCTTACTTTTAAATATTGAGTTTCCAAGAGATAGTTCATGTCCATCTTAAGCCAGAAATCATATATTTAACAGAGGAAAGAGAACAACTGTGCAATTTTAAGTTTTAAAGGTAGCCTGTGTTATAGACTAAGCTCAGGATGTGAATTGGCTGAGAGTTCTGTCTGTGGACGGTCTGCTCAGAGACCTTTACAGTAAAAGGTCTCTGGCACTGCAGAGAGCTCTGTGAAGAACACGAGCTCCCTGACTGTCATACCATTAACTTTATTGATTACATCACTGTAAAGACATTATGATCTTGGCAGATGAGTGGCAAACTTGTATCTATCAACACCATTCAGCACATTTAAAATCTCAGTAGGAAAATGTACATTTCTAGTTCTCAAAAATGCTTAAAAAGTAGGAAGCAAGCACAACATAACTGATACCAGAAGACAGATAAAATAATTCATAGACTAGGCAGCATTTATTTTAAAACAGCACTAATTTTAGGCTAACCTTAGGCTGGGGAGGAACAGTTCAAGATTTTTCCACATTTTCTGATAATAACCCAGTCACAAAATAGTAAAATTCATTTTGAAACAGAAACTTAAACTTATGGGTACAAGTACAAAATGACATTTGTTTCAGAGAAATATATATATTTGTAAAGCATTAGTGAAAATATGGTCTCTTAATTTAAAATAAGAGTTTTTTCATTTACAGTTTGATCTAGAAACTGAATGCTCTCATCTGTTGCACATAAAGCCAATTAGAAGCACTTGTCTCTTGTCCAACTAATGTTTTCTGGGGAAGCTACAAGTTCCATGCACTTTCGCACCCAAATTTTCCAAGTGCTAAATTTTCATGGGATTGAACTTGCAAAAGTGATTTGCTCAAGAGATGTTTATCAGTTGAGTAGAAGAACATTGCATGAAAAAGTAATATTCTGTGTCCCAGGAAACAGTAAAGCAAAGTGTCCAGGATCTAAACAAACACATTTATCCCTCCTTTATCCCTAATGTCCAGAAAGGAAGAAGCCTATTAAATGTTCAGACAAAACCCTGCAATATAAATTAATTAGGATCAGAATATTACTGTTGTCACCAGCAGCTGCCTCACAAAAATGGTGTCTACTCTAAATTAACTTGACAACATGCCCAGCAGAGGGAGCACCTAGGATGGTAACTCCATCAGAAATTGAAAGTCGGGTCAAAACCCTTCAGGACCCCTTATCTGGGAAACTACTTGTACTTCTCGTTAGCTTTTTCCTGTAACATGGCATTTCCAACAGCATGAACGCCACAAAAAGCAGTTTGGACACACGTGGATTTCTAAGTCATGCAAAAAATAAATTCCAGGCAACATCTCAAATGAGAGGTTTGACCAAGGAGCCACTTACTGATACCGTGTCTCAGCCAGGGATTCCCAGTGGCCTCCTGCACCTCCTGCTTTGCCCTCCTCTGTTGCAGCCCTTCCACTCTCATTTCTATCTGATAGATGAAAGCAGAGAACTGATCCCATGACCCCATTAGCTTCCTAAGGACCAAACATTTAGAAAGTTTAGGCATATACACACCATTATATACAGGAACGCACTCCCTTCGTGCACTTTGATCTATAGTAAGTATTTTTAGACCTAATGTCTTCTAATAAAGTCAAAATACAGTAATTATCTTAGATTAGTTGAATTTTTCTATGTCTCTGTGAAAATATTTCATTCATTTGTTTGACTTGCATGCCTTATTAGCTTGAAAGAAGAGAAAGCAAAGCTTTAATAAGGAAGTGTGAAATCCAGAATAAAATACCTGTAGAGTGAATGTCCAACCTCTATCAGGTTAGACACTCTTACTTACCTACAGAAAAGCAAGAATGCTAATGTATCCCTGTATGTAACAATAAAACTTTCATACTTTAGTCTTCAAAAGCACATTCCCATCTAAAGACCTAATATGAGGGCCTCACAGGATCCCTGAGAAGTCCAAGCTGCTCTTCTACAAAATTCACACCTGCTCACCAGGGGTGAGTTAAGCAAGGGATGACCTGGCTGGTCAAGGAAGAAATATGGCACAGAAAAATGCCCAAGTGTGTCTACTCAGACCTTTCAACATGGGATATCTGATTTAGGCTTTTATAACTCCAAGAGGGTACTACTTTTTGTTTAACTTACTTGTTTTGGAGTATCAAACCATTCTGCATCAGCTGAAGATGAGATTATTAACATCAGCCAGTAACATAAACCACAAAACTTCCTCCATCCAGCTTGTATATAATTACATCAGGTTCCCATGATGCAGAACCCACCAGGCTCTTAAGACTAGCACGCCAAGTGAAGCACTGCCTGAGTTTCCACACAATTCAACGGAGAACAGTGCAGAGAGCTGTTGAACTGCTCTGCACGACATTCTGTAAATACTTAACCCAAAGTGCCTAAATTCTAGTTTAGGCATTCAGCCACTGCATCCTGCTACAACCTTAGATTCTCAATTAAAAAGAGAAATACCTTTTCTACGGCTTTTTGCTCTGTGATTTTGAGCAATGCACCCTTGCTGACATGAACAAATCAGGTAAGAATAGTGTAGAAAAATGCTGAGTTGTTTCTGCTAGTACCCAACTGTCCCTCCATACAAAATGTAAGCAATGTGAATTTCCATCTCATTAAATTACTGGTCCACCAAGTTTGACACAAAGTGCCTGGTATAAGGCTAAAATATGACTGCATATTTTCTCTTCTACATGGAAACAAATTTTAATTAGGGCAAAATTATTTAACTGTACTCACTGAAGGTAGCTATCTAAAAGAGGGTACACTAGCCGCAAGCAAATGTTGCTGAACTTATAGTTGTACTGAAGTGAGAATGGTAACATATCAAGTTTATGCAATTTGTATCACCATGAATAAAGCTGCGACCTAAAATTTTTAATTCTCTGTCACAGGTTCATCAGACACATCTCCTTCTAAAACATTTGAGATATACATTAGCATAAAAGCTTAATTTGCTGCAGATAATTTTGGTAGGAGAAAACCAACTTACCTTTGAACACAGGAATGTCGAGTGAAAGACCACATATTGTTCAGAGAAGAGGGTATTTTGGTGCAAGGGAAAAAGATGGCTAAGAGGAATTTTAGTTCTGAAGGCCTCTTAAACACGTCATCAGCACTTACACCAAAAGCATGGGTGTCAATAACAGGGCAATGTTTTCAGTGCATTGAATCTTATCTCACACTGCACAGTACACAAAAAGACAAAAATTTTAAGCACGTTCCAAACCAAACACAAGCCACAATTTACTAAGCTACCTTTTCTTTACCTTGTTTAGATATGTAATTAGATACTGTTTGTTTCTAGACATCCTGACTCTAAACACTGGCACAACTGCAGGTGGGCAACGTGGACTACCTGAACTGTTGGGTTTTACAGGAAGGATATTTTTTCAGCATGTACAGAGTAGCCAGTCTTGCAGCTCGGAAGTTGGCTCTGACGGATCGGTACACGGCTTTCCGGAGGCCAATCAGGTGCTGACTAGGATGCTGTCCAGCTTTATTAAATGGGCAAGCAGCACTGACCCTGTCAAGCAAACTTGAAAAGTAAAATGTGATACAACTGTACAGATGTCCTAAAGTATTTTTAATAAACAGTACATCACTTTTCCTATTTCATTATTTAGAAAGCTTTTTCAAATCACTCGGTAACTATGAGATTAAAAAAAAAAAATAGTTATATCAATGATGCATTTAATTAAAATTTCAGACAGCAGCCAGGATTCCTCAGTAGATAGCCTGATTCTATTCTCATCTGAGCCGTGGCAAAACTCCTGAGCACACTTATTTTCTCTAAAATCTTCCAAAATGTACAGTAATGGGAGATAATGATAGACATACCATAACATTATCTCAATCAGGATACAAAACTATTACAAGCCCACTGTCAGCTTTGGAAGTTTCAATAAACAGGTATTAAACATATACCTCCTTATATCCAAATTTTTTTTTTCAGTAATTTTTGGAGAAAAAATGTACCAATACATAGCTTTTCATGGAAAACACTATATTCTCTTAACTTTCCTGATGCAGAAAGTTTTCTGGGTGAGGAGAAATACTATTTGAGAGGTGACATAGATTTCATCATCATGCAATGAGTGACAGCTGTGTTTGTGAGAGTCTTGACAGGTAGACACATGAAATGTATACACCATACAAGCATATTTGAAAATATATTTGGTGTCTGGCTATTCAGGTGAATATACCATTTAAAAAAAAACTATGCCATTTGGCTATTAGAATGTACCTCAGAATGGCTTTAGCACTGTAAGAAATCACCTCATCTGGAAATACAATGAAATGTGAACTGGGTGAACATTAAACAGGTCTGCGGAACTTTAAGCTCCAGTTATGTCCATTCATATGTGATCTGATGTCAAAGCTGTGACTGAGACTCCAGAAACAACCTAGGTGCACTCTCTTGCTGGGACTGTTTTTACTAGAATCAACTCAGGAATGAATATAGCCTGACAAAAGGACAATCAGTTGTGATTAATTAATTGGGGACTGGAAGCCTGTTTCTGCTCTCACCTTTCCCAGGGCACAGTGGTGATTTCATGTCCAGTCACTTAAAAGGGAAAATCATTCAGGGTTCCTGGTAAGTCTATTGTGGGTTGCTGCATTGGTAACTATCTCTGTAGTCCATCTGACTAAAAAACTGACCAAGTCAGCAGACCTGACACTGCTGGGAAAATGTCAGTCCTACT
The DNA here is from genome assembly GCA_013397915.1 of Daphoenositta chrysoptera. Taxonomy (NCBI): domain Eukaryota; kingdom Metazoa; phylum Chordata; class Aves; order Passeriformes; genus Daphoenositta; species Daphoenositta chrysoptera. The sequence continues at coordinate 90,468 of VZRO01002563.1, forward strand.
CCATATGCTTAGCTGGACCATGCTGCACATTGACTGGGAGGGGTAATAGCCTGTGGCCTTCACTATCAAATATGAAAACCAGAGCAGCCCATCCAGTGAGCAAGGCTGGAACCATATATCGGTATGTTTAACACCATTAACACAAGCAGAATCATGCCAAATATTGCTATATATTGAACATGCTAGCTGAAATACAATATAAAATATCTGCATACCATTTAAAATTATGTGTTATTAAAATGTTTATATAACATCTCATAAACGACTTTAAAATCTAGAAAAAATAAAAACAAACTCTGTTAATTTCCATTTCTAAATGTAAATTTAAAATGCTAGCCTTGCTGTATTTTTCACTAGGGAGCACAGCATGTAATGCAGTACATGCCAATGTCTAACCTTTCCCTAGCTTTTGAAAGTAACAACCGGAAGTATTTATGTATAAACGCTCACATCAGTTTGTAGGCTCAAGCCCCATGTGATTTGTCAGAAGCAAGCTCAAAGAAAAGGAACAAAATTCTTCTACCATAAAAAAGAGACAGAGGTCTGTGTTCTACTACAGTGATGCAGACTTTTCCAACTCCTATCGAGAACAAATATATCGTAACTCATGCACAGCACGTACTGCCAGTATTCAGCAAAACAATCTGCTTTCCTTCTGGAATGGATTGATTCCATGCTTTTTATAAAATGAATCTTCCTTATTCTGATAATTTAAGTTAGTAGAATCTATTATATATATATATCTATCTGTCAGGCATGTCATAACCCTAAATTCCTAGTGTTTCATTTATCTTCACAGAATCACAAAATGGTTTGGTTTGGAAGGGACCATGAAGATCCTCTAATTCCAAACCCCCTGCAATGGGCAGGGACACCTTCCACCAGGCTCCTCAAAGCCCCATCCAACCTGGCTCTGAACATTTCCAGGGATGGGGCATGCATCACTTCTCTGAACAACCTGTTCCTGTCTCCTACCACCCTCTGAGTCAAGAATTTTCATCTTAATATCTAATCTAAACCTGCCCTATATTTCAATTTAAAGCCATTCCCCCTTGTCCTATCACCACACATCTTTGTAAAAAGTCTCTCTCTTATCCTTTATGTATTTTAATTGGACTTATAAAATGTTATCAGCTTTGCATATCAGCCACAAAAAACAAGAAGCAAAAAAGGTTAAGGGTGAATTTCCCCTTTACTACAGCTCCAAACCCATTTTACTGTATAGAAAACCAACATATTTCTTCATTAATTTTACATGCCAAATCTTAAATTGGCTTTCAACTTTTAACAAGTTTTTATAAAATTAACAAAAATTAATTAACATTAATAAAAACCTATTACTGCACTCTGGCATGAAAGCAGTTCTATAAAGAAGCTAATATACATCTATATGTATTAAGCTCATAGAGCTTAATTCTAGTTCAAAATACAGTAGAAAGAGAGCATTTTGGAAAATAAGTTAATTTTTTTTTTGCAACAGACAAAGAAATAAACACTTGCCACTTATTGCTGCAGCCTTTCATTACGTATTCCTTCAGTTCTGGTGTTATGATGTGCAAGACAATGGAAATACTTTCATTACCCTGCAGAAATTCCAGGCTGCCACCTGTGATCAGGCTTCATTTGGCTAATTGTAAATGAAGCAATTAGACAGAAATACTGCCCTTCTGCCTGAGCAGAACACTGCCCTACCCTTGCTACAAAATTCCTGTAATCCAAGCTACCCAGTTGAGGACTTGGCCATCTCTGCATCACAGAGCTGGTACCATGCAGACACACCTGAAATTCTAACAGAGTGCTAAACACTTCCAAAGGCCATGCTGGAATCAGAATATCCATTTGTCTTTGAGAGTAGCTAATATAAGAGAAGCCTGACAGGGTTACAGAATCACAGAATAGTAGAGATTGGAAGGGACCACTGGAGGCCATCTAGTCCAAGCTCCCTGCTCAAGTTCTTAGTTCCTGATCTATGTGGCTGCAGTCAGTTTTACTGGGTGGGAGGGGAATGAAGGCAAAAGGACATTTGAGTATTTGAGTATAGCAGTCACTACCACACAGTAGTAAACCACTTAACCTATAGACAACTGACCCAAACCTCATCAGTAATAACCTACTGTTTACAGAGACAGTCCGGTATCAAGTAATAAGGGGCAAATAGGGTGGAATAAAGCAAAGCCACAGATATTTCAATGAGTGTGTAAATTAGCCTATGAGAACAGCAACAGATGACGTAACAGGGAGGAAAAACAGCAGTGGAGCACCAGGAACTTCAGGCCAAAGCTGCAGACCTGGACTTGCCCTGTCAGAGTTTAGGTAAGTACAACCAGTTGAAGTCTGAACTTGGTACTATTTAAACGACAGCTTCAGTATCTTTCCAGTCACTATATGGTCAATGCACAGGCCAAACTACGCTGAGTTAGCAGTACCTTAAAACATCTGCATATGTACCACTCAGCAGAGTGCTGCACCTGATTGAAATCTCATTCCTCCAAGGATGTAAAATAACACAAGAGGAGACTCAGTAACTTTTCAAATGCAACCATTTCTATTGCCATGAGACTTTTTCTAAACAAGCACTAAGACTTTGAGAACCTTACTACAGGAGAACATTCTAAACTTCGTTCTGCTGAGGTTTACTGTAGAAAATTCTAGGAAAAAAAGGGAAAACTAGTCTTTTGGACCATACACAAAGCTACCCAAAGCAAAGAATTTCAGATTGCCCTGTGCAGCAGCATTTCTTGCCTACATGGATGCAGAAAAGGACACTCTGGAGTGAGAACTTCCTCTAGGCTAAACCAACCTAAATCTTGTACAGCACCAACTTCTTTATACTGTACAGTTGTTCCAATGAGGATGCTGGCACAGTCAGACTTCTCCCACTCCATCCATATGTCAAAGCCTTTTGAAAAGCTTGCCAAAGTTTCAAGCAAAGAAGCTGTTGGATCAAGCATCAGCTTAAACACCAGTCTGTTTTTTGTTAATCTGTTATCTAAGATATGTAGTAAAAGAACAAGACAGCAGCAATTTAGACATTGACCACAAGTTCGTTTGCTTAAACTTAGGCAAAAATCCAAATGTTTTTCTCATCTGTAATTTGGACAAGCCTGAACAATCATTTCTTTTAAGAACCCGTTTGCAAAGATAAGACTGCCTATTGCTCAAGTATATGCTTCTTCAGCAAAAAAACAGACCAAAACAAAAACCACATAGCTAGGCAGACTGAAGACATGCTTATGCATTCCAAAGGGAGAATGAAACATTTCTTCAATAAAGAACACTGAAGGTATCTCAAACTAGAAAATTAATCCAAAATCTTAAGTCTAAAGTTGCAAACTTGCATGTAAGAACATGTGTCTGAATGTAAAATAGTTGGTCTAGCACAGATAACCATCTTCTTGGTGCCCGTAAGGGAATTTTTGATTTTATTTTTTAGAAAGAAGTTGACTGTATTTTAGGTGTTGGTGTTTCCCACCTCCTTTAACCTTAAGCAGAATTGGCACAGATATGAACTCATCATAGGTGGTTACAGTGCAAAAGCATCCACGTCAATGAGAGTGCACAGCAACAGGTCTGTTGGCTTTGGAATCACTGCATACACGGAACACTTTCTGATGTCCTTTCACATAGCAAATAAGCAAAACTTATCAAATAACTACAAGAGCTAAGTAATCAGAAACACTTTTTCATCCCTTAAGTGAAAGAGAGGCAGATTCAAGAGTAAATAATTTAAGATTAATTCAACAATTTAAGATTTAAGAGTAAAAAATTTAAGATTATTTCAACAATTGTATGCAAGAAAAAAAGACTAATGTTAACTTTACTTGAGGTGGAAAATGACATTTGATGGTCTCTGCTGATTACTGTGTCCTCACTACTTCAGACTGTTATTTGTTAAATAAAAATAGAATGGTTTCCACGTCGTCCTGTTTTCTAAAATATGAGTGATTACTTGCAGACCACTCTATTTACATCGAATTGGTAATGTAAGATAAAAAAACTCCCTAAATGACTCCCCAAAATAGTTAACTAACTTAGTTCAAAGTCCATTTGTTCATATATTTCATTGCTAGCAACGCAGGACATTTCAAAGGCATATGAGTTTTGTGAGACTTAATTCACCTTCAGGATGCAGGGTTTTAACACTGAGTTGTTAGAATTCATACTTTTAGTATGAATGGTAATTATACTGTTTTATGTAAATGAAAACCTTTAACTATTATGTTTTTAAATAATTCTGTTTGTTATGGGAGACAGTGTAGTAAGACAATTTTAGATGACAGCTGGTTTGAATGGATCTGTGTATGAAATAAAGTGAAATACAGACTCACAGGGTAAATCCTCTGGAAATTACTTCAGTTTCTTGAATGAGTCGGAGAGCTTTCCTCACGAGATTAGTGAAAGCTCGGCTATTCGCCACTGTTTCTTCCAGCTGGATACAGTATTTTCGCAGGGACATTTGCAGCTTGGCTGTCCTCCATGTGCCCCACACTCTAAAAACTGCATACACAAGCAGCACTGGTCCGCACAGCAGGCACGATGATTCCTTCCACCATGAAGGAAACATAAGCAGCGCACTTACAAAGGCAAGGAACAGCGAGACATCCCTGCAAACAGAGACAGTATCACCAACTACACATTACTGAAGGCAAACAAGTGGGAAAATCACTGAGTTGAGATTATAGCCTCGTATTATGGGGCTTTTATGTAGGGAAGGCAGCTGTAAACACTGAAAACTACTCCTAGTAACAGGTTTAGATGAATACGTACATGATATTACTTGGCTGGTATACTCTAAGGAAGCCTTTCTTCAGCTTTTTTACAGCATGAGTAGGAAAGTAATGTACCACTTTGAAAGGTCAGTTTCTCTTACACATATGACTTTAAAAAAAATAGAAAAGAAAATAAAAAAATAAAAAACCTGACTACTCAGCATTATAAGCCAGGGCGTGTAGAAACTGTAATATCTGTACTTCCAGGTTCAAGAGTACAGTGGGGAAGGGCATGTTTCTTTTGGTAGCAAATCCCTCAAGAAGTGCCAGCTGTCTTTTTTCTAGAGTCTGACTCATTTAACTTGGACACCAATGCACCACTAGTTTCTAACACAATTTTATAAAGATGGCTTGAATAATCATTTTAAATAATTTGGCATCTTTTGAAAATCCTTAAAGAATAGAGTTCCTAGTATCTCAGTTATTTCTCAAAGATATTTAAAAAGCTTATAAAGTTGTTACTTTCCTCTATAAAAATTGAACATAAGTAATTGCTAGAAAATACACTGTGTTTCCTATATATTTTTACACAGTTTTGTAAAACAATTAAAATCTTCAGAGAGATGGATGGGATACCAGCTTCAAGGTGCATTACAACTATAATTTTCCAGAATGTTTTCAATGAAAAATACTTTTTTCCTTCGTCCCTTAAAGCTGTGAATCCTGCATTTAGGTTCAGAAGTATTCACAAGGAATATTTTTCCATTTCTAAAATAAGACACAATTTCTGGGTTTCTATTTCCTGGACAGTTTTGTGGTCAAATTTCAACCAACTTTAAAAGTGTTAACTCTTTAGGGTTACTGGCTACTGATAATTTCACGCTCATGCAGTTATCTCAGATTAAAATTCACTCTTTCAACAAATGCCCAATGAAAAAAACCATGCTTATACAAAAATCTGGGGACTATTAGAATATAAGACCCAAGGACGTGAGAAAAAACATAGTTACTTCAATGTTGCATTTTATCTCAAGAATGCACAATATATTTTTTGCTTGTTTCTCAGTGAATATAGTGGTAGATATCCTCAATACAATACCAAATATTAGGAGTTGCTAGGGAGCGTAGCGTTGGAAGCTGTCTGTTTTCCTGTTGCTTACACTGCCCTGCAGACAGGATACTGGGGTCAAGGAATTCAATCAGTTCCACATCCTCCTGCAGCAGAACTTCCTGTTGCAGGATGGTACGGAGCGTGTCAACTCGAAATCCAACATCCTTACCACATAAAAATGGGCAGGACAGAAAATAGGCATTAGTAAAGAATATGCAAATTCTTAAAATTAAGTTAGCAAAACAAGGAAAACATCCACACACTCTACACTTTACTGACAACAATCTGTTCCCAGAGTACAGGAGTGTTTCAGATATATCACAAGTAGCTACTTTTTTATTAAACTTGTTTAGCTTTAAAAGCTCACACGCATCTAACAGTTCAGGCTTGCAGGATGCATCACACTGACTTTGTGATCTGACCTAGATAGTAACAATAACTGGAAACAGGCCACAGAGTATGCCAATGTATTTGCAGAAGAATCAGAGAGGTATTGTATCTATTAGATCGTTTAAAAAATCAGAAAATACTTTTTTTTAAAATGTTGTGACATTATTTATGTCATTAACAAATAAACAAAACGTAGAGAGAGAGAGAGAGAGAGAGAGAAAGAGAGATACTGCAAATTAGGAAACAAATAGTCACTTGTGGACACTTAATAACAGTAGGGTCAATGCACTGGACCGAAGCCCAAAGGCAAGGCAATGGAGTACTCTCCTGCAGGATTCTGTACCTTTCCCAAGGGAACTCAATCCAAACATTACACAGCATGTGGCTCTGAAGACCTCACACTTGCTAAACTCCAGGCAAATCTCAGGGAGTTACTTATTTGTGAATTTGATGCCATAAGCATTTGCTACTTTTTTCCCCAACTACAGCTCTTGAAGACAAATACGCAACTCTTGAAGACAAATACAACCATCAGAGAAGCCCCCTGAAATTTTCATTTGCTTACTGCACCAAACCATAATTACTTCAAATTAAGAATGTCATAACAAAACCCAACAACCACTGAACATGTGCATCCCTGCATCTAGCTAATTACAGGAGAGAAAAAAGAATATTTCTGAAAAGTCTCTAATGGAAGCTTTTAACACAAGTGTGACATTTCACAGTACAAAATCTGTTTCATTCTGTCACTGACAGAATGAGATTCTTTATGAAACCATAAGATAGCTAGTTGAGAAATTTAATTCCATACACAGATGTCACCTCAGATAACTTTCATTCTACTTTTAATGGAAAACATTTGTTTCAGGACAGTGTGCAAGAGGAAACTCTGCCCTCCTCTGACGCATCCTGTGTCATTTCAGTGCTCTACTGTAGTATGCAGTAGGACAAACATGTTTTCCATGTTCTTGGGTTATGTCTCCATCTCAAGAAAGTAAGGCTAAAAACTGCTGTTAAGATAATACCTTTGATTCATAGGGGAAGAGGGAGGAAGAAAAAAGTCAATCAAAGATCACTAATGAGAGATTTTCACAGGAAATTTTGTCCTCCTGAGATAAAGGAAACTGAGATACAACAGAACTCTGTGAGAAATGGAAAATTCTAACTTCTCATGTTGCTCAACATTTTCTTTTGAAGCTCCATTTGAAGACATCACCCCTACATCGTAGTAGAAAAAATAAATCAAAATTCTAGATTCTGGAACAGTCTGACTAAAGCAACATTTGCAAGCCATACTAGGAGCATGAAGGAGCTGGGTACAAGTTAAAGCAGCTCCAAGACAAGCCCAGACTGGAAGGTAGTGCTGCAGAGAAAGAGCAAACAAAGGTTGATTTGCCTTTCCCAAATGCAGAAGCCCTGTAGAGAGCAGTGCAGAAGCAAAGAGAATGGGTCCAGGGCCAGGACAGCTGCACCGTGGTGGTGCTGGGCCTGAGCTAACAAGCTGAAACAGAGGGTGAAACAATACTGAAGCTCTAGAACCTTCTGCCTCAGGTGGTCTCTACAAGGCACTAGGCTGCAACACATGGACTTTCTTAGTCAGTGTCTCCCCACTGCCTTCTACCAAAGGGTTACCCCCACTGCAATTAAACTCATTTCAGCTTTCAAGAATTTCTCTAATTTCTCATGTGTTTTATTTTATTATCTTCCACAGTTGGAACATCTTCAACCTGGCTACTGATACTGTTCCTATCCTTTTGTGCTCTATTTGGCACAGTAACTGAAAACCAGAATAAGTATTATCTAAAGAATAAGTGAAACTCTTAGAGCCAAAACCAACACTACAGACCAAAGATGTTGTTCAGAGGATGAGATATAGAGGAGAGGAAGACCTGTGGATTAGGAAAGGAAAAGGAAAAATAAAAAAAGTGATCACTTACCAGTCGGTGAAGTATGTCATCATTTTTCTTATACTGTGGAAAAGAAAACCAGCTTCTAAAAAACTCAACTAGTTTTGACGGGATGCCTTGCTGAAAGGAACAGAAATTACTCCAATTAAAAAAAGAACCAAAAACCAAAGCCAAAATTAAATAAACAATAGACAATGCCTTTATTTCTGCATTTGATTTTCTTGTTAACTCAGACTCAAGTACCTGTAAGGAAGTTTCACTTACTGTGTCTGGCCTAACTTCAGAGTACACTAAGAGAACATCTGCTTCCCGTCAGTTTGCTTGTGAACAAGAGAATAAAATAAGGCCTTCAGTAACCCCACTTATTTGGAGCATAAAAGATTGTTACGTTGTTCTGTTAAAAATAACTACAGCTAAGATTAGATTGATCTCAAGTTGGCAGCTACCGCATTCATAAGAAAGACCTTCTCTCTCCTGGGGGACAAAAACCGAAAGGTTAATTGATTGACAGGCTGAAGAAAGGTAAAAGACAGGGACAGGGACAACCTCTCCTCAGCAGCCTACTGCAGCTTGAGCACAAGATTCCAGAGGAGTTGTGAACAGAGACAGGGAAAGTGATGGTAAGAAGAGGAAATGCCCAGAAACTCCCTGTCCAGACCAGTGTGTGTTCCCACCAGGTACTTTGTCTCTATGCTGCTTCCCATGCAACCTAAATCCACAGTTTTGTCTGAGCTGTAACCATAACTTCAAATGCCACTAATAGAGGACTCCCTCTCAGTCATCACACATTCTATTCATGTATCTTCCTAAAACAAGATGCATGACAGATTATAACTGAATAGATGCATGGCTTTGCTTCAGTCTGCAGCCATTCAATGAACAACAAAAAAACCCCAGCTTTTGACACATCATTTTATCTACTTACCTCAGACTAAACTGACAGGAAATATTACTCAAAATATTTATTTATAAATACTTCATGAATTCTGAGGCCCTGTCTCAATCTTCAGACTGCTGACATGTAATACAATCAAATAAAATGGATGCCAAAAAAAAAAATTGTAAAGTGGTTACATTTTGTGGCATACTGTTTTAAAATAATAAAACAAAACCCCATACAGATTCTAATAGCTCAATGCATAAAAGGTGACAGCTTCTGTTTCTCCTTCGTGTTGTTTTTGTTTGTTTGTTTGTTTCTTGTTTTGTTATTGTTGTTGTTTTGTTTGGTTTTTATTCCCCTCTTGTTTGCTTAACCCAAGCAACAGGAGCTGAGAGTTTTGTAGTTAACCTGTGACCAGCCTGGCAGCCTTCTGAAAGGCAGTGTGACCAGTCGGGTGCAGCAAGCCAGGGCAGAACAGCCTTAACATCAGGAACTGTCACCCTAAAGCCCTTATGCTTCAACAATTTTTGAAATAACTTATTTTGGTGCCCATTTAAGTAATCTAATTCAAGCTTTTCTTTTAAAATGTCTCAACTTTCTGTGTACAGTTAGATTTTGAGATCTATGCCACCAGGAAGTGTTTTTAGGTCAGTGAAGTGGTAAACCAGTAACAGGGATCTCATAATGATAGCTCTTCCTGAAACACTGACATCGTTGTGGCTTATTAGGAGGAGCTATCCCAGCAATTCACACTTACTACTATGGAGTAAATCCAAGGGATTGTATTTTGATGTTGCTAAAGTGCAATGACAGAAGACTGTCACTAACTGCAGCACTAGATTATCCTTGAAGTTTCCAGCAGAGTTGTACAAAAGGAAATAAAATTTTCTAATTATGATTTGTAGAAAATTGAAATCAAATGAACAAAAGTCTTGCTCTGCATTTGAATTTCAGACAGATATTTCAGTGCAAAGTACTTTTCCCTGTACATTGAAAGCAGGGTATAGAAAGAATCATCCATTTAATTTAAGATTATGCCTCTTGAAGCCTATCATTTTCAGCTGCTTAGTCTTTGTAAGTCTTTAGATTTTTAAAATGAACGTTTAAAGCTACACCAAGGATAGTTTTAAACTTCTACCAGCTTACTAAACTAGACTGTGGAGTTACTGAAAAAAACCCCTAGTGTGCTACTTTAGCAATCTTTTAGTTTATTCTTCATGGTTTATTTTAAAAATAAAAATCTGAGCTTGCATAAACACTCAACAGGCAAGTCAGTGCTTGAAAATACAAAACAAGACATCCCACTGTCTTGGGCTGTGACCCAATAGAGTACAGCAACACACTGAATTATTCAGATCCTTGGAATATTGTCTCACAGTCTGCATTCCCACTGGGAGTGTTACTGACAAGTAAAACTACTTTCACCAACATACAAGTCAGGTCATGCTGCCAATACTTCTGAAGTATTCTTTTTACAGCTTTAGAACAACAGTCAAATTCTCTGTAAACTAAATAACAAAGATGCATAGCTGCTAACATTTAAAAAAATATTAGCACAGTACATCTACATTTTAGGTACATTAATTTGAATCTAAAAATGAATTCTAAGGACTATTTCTCTTTTGTAGAGAAACTCTGTGCACTTCAGAAGAAAATAATGCTACACATTGAGTATCTTGCATTAAGTGGGTGGGAGCCCCAGACAAAGGCAAAGGACTGGTCCCTACCATCCCACATCGGGTCACCTGCACAGCTACTGAGGGCTAGCCCCAACACGATCCTCATTAGCTGCCTCCAGCACCAGCTCTGCTCTAATGATAAAATATCATATCTAAGGAGTGACTGTATAATCAATTTTAACATTCAGATATGCACAGCAGTCTAGGAAAATGACTGAGAAAGGAAAGATGTAAATGGGAAATGATAAATTCTGTAAAGATCAAGCAGAATTACTCAAATGGGATTTAATTCCAGAAAACAAGTCTAGGAGCTCTTGCTAACAGTACTTTTGAGTATCAAGTGATCATGAGACCGGGACTTGAGCTGTAACTTTCTCCAGAGATTGGCACAGCCAGGAACACTGCACCTACAATTACTATGCTAATTCACATCTCCATGATCCCTCAGGTGGGAGCTTGGAATTTCATCAGCCCCCAGAACACAACCTTAAGACACCTTTACAGCTTTTCAACTCAATGTTCATTAAGACCATATTACGATTACAACAAGGCTAAAAGACCACCACCAAAACCCTACACCCTGAGAAGTATTTAAGATGTGCTTCAAATTCAACTGGTGCCTCTGCCTTTCCTTATGCCTGAACCACACGCTCTGCTTGGCAGGACAGCAAGAAGCAACAGAAATATTTCATCAGTCACTAGGAACCTCTTTTTCTTCCCAGATTTGTTTTTTTCAGTCCCTGAAGATCCCAAGGTAGACCTTTGCCGTGCCAAGTTCTTGCTGCATGTCACCAGCTTTTCAGCTTGACTGAACACAAGAGGAGGAAACAATCTCAACTCAGAGACAAAGCAATACTCCGGCTTTTACATTTTTATTTTAATAGTGTTTAAGGCCCTTGGAAACTTGCTTTTCAGAACAGAAGGAAAGTGATATACACATACTGGGAAATACTCAGCGTGGAATACCATCTACTCCCTGTAATCCTAGTTACACCAAGCCTCAAGGAAGATCATTTTATATTAGGACTGTGGGTAGGTACACATTCAGAAGTCAGAAACTATTAATTTCCAGACGTTTTAATATTTCAGTAGACTAGGCTGGTGAAGGCCAAGAGAAGGGAAATGATAACAGTCTCATGTAAAACTGAGGAAATGACTGGATAGGAGTGCAAATTATTTGTCTGTATGTCATAAAAAAGTTGCAACAAAGCCTCAGATCCTCCTAAATCCAATCTACTCTAAATTTGTGGCCAGCTGCCTCTCCCTCATTTTCTTTCCTATTGAGACACCCTCCGAAAAAAGGACACAGAAATCAAATGACAAGAACAGACTTTCTGACATCAGATTACAAAAGAAAAGTGTTAACTTTTCCCAACTGGTACTGGAATTGCAGTGGGAAGAACCTATGACAATTTATCACCAGAAATTACACGCAGGTTTCGTCCTCATTTCCACTATGGAGCCTTGTCTAGACAGAGATGAGACGATGTAAACATCACCCAGTATTTGCATGAAATGGGCAGCCCGTTTTCACACACCCACTCCCGTCAAGTTACAAGGCAAACCATGAAGAATTACTTCTACATCTGACACAATACTGGAGGAATTGCTCCCAACACAATAAAATTAAGTGTAAAATGCTTGAGGGCAAGGGAGGGGAAAAAACCCAGAATACCTGAGGTTTTTAAAAGCAGTATATCTTAATAGTTTTGAGGTTCTTAACCCCACAGCACTTTTGTATAAAATTCAGTGGAAATTACATACACAAACAGAATATAATACTGATTTTCTGACTGCCACAAAAGTAACTATGCAAAATAATATAGCTAAGTGACAGTCCATGCTTTATTTCATAGTAACCAACAGAATATCAACCAATGAAATATGTCGTCCTAATTTTTAATTAACAGTGAACAAATGTTAACATTTAATAAATAAATAAACATTTAATCAAAGTCTTCCTACACTAAGTCAGAATAGGTATCTTTGGTGTAAACCACAAAACAGCCATTAGCTTTAAAGAGAAACTATATTTTCAGGTGGTTTCTTGTGGGTTATGGTGAGTGCCAGCTGACAATTCTGAAAAGCAGGAGTAATAGACCTAATATTTCCATGAATACTTTTAAAGGTAGCTCAAAATAAAGAAAACTGTGAGCTAAATCCTGATTTAAATTCAGCCTTACTTTGTGACCAGTGATAGAAGGAATCATTACAAACACAATAGCTACCCACATCAACTATCTCATTCAGATTGGTTATTGCATTTATGCTTCCCAGAAATCCTCTTTCTTAATATGTTTTGTCACAGACAAAGCTACACTTAGCAACTGAATGCCTGGGAGGGACTGGAAACTATAAATATTCTGTTCTAGAAAATTACAGGTTTTATTCCCAGAATGGCATGCTAAGCTAACATAATAAGATCCACTACCTAAGATAATTTTCAAAGCTCAAAAAATTACTTATCAAAGCCTCTTGCTTCCCTAGCTTACATAAGAGCAAAGAAACACTCCAAACTACACTGATTAACCATGATTTTCCAAACACATTTGCAGACACGACATGATAACTGGCTGCGGTTTGTTGTCTGGGGTTTTCTTCCTTTGTTTTTTTTAAATACAGGAAGCGATTTCTCTCAGTTCTGATTTCTCCTATTTGTGAAGCACTGCTGTTCTCTTGTGAGAAGATAAATGCTCAGCAACAGGAGAGTCCTCACCTTCTGGGCAGCACGCACTGTCTGCTCTCTTTGGCTTTCCGCTGCTGCACATTGCTCTGCCTTCTGTGACGCTGAGGAACATACTTCAAAATCCGTGTGTCCCAAATCCTGCAGATACTGGTAGAGCGGGGAATTCTGAAAAGGGAGTTATAAAAAGAAAAATGAGAAAAAAACCCAATGTTAAAAATCACTCTGTGTTTCCCACAAAACACCACTGTGAATTCAGCAACCACACAACCAGCCATGAATGGACTGAGAAATGGAAAAATAAATTAGAACAAGGCTTCTGCTCTCTCCAAGGATGGTACTAGTACTCTGGCTTTTTGTAAAAAAAAATATCCCACAGCACACAAAAACAAAAAAAACCCCCACCCAACTTTTTTTAAACTGCTGGCAAAACGAATCATTTACAAACAGTCCTTAAGAAAACAGAAGAAAAAACGGAATTCTGATCACCAGAGAATGGTGATAGAATGACATTTATCTATATAGACCTCTGAAATTTCTTCTTGTCATCAGCACCAGGTATCTAGATTTACTTGACTCTCATTCTTCTGTTTACAGCTACATATATGGCAGTATCTAGGACAGATTTGATGAAAACAATACCTAAGATAACTCCAGTTCTGCTCAGGGCATGTAAAGAGACTTCATTTTTAAGAGAAACTCTCAGCAATCAGTCTGATATAGCCTAGTTAGACAGGAATTAATTCTGACCCCTGAAAAATTTTACTAATGAGAGTATGCAAACACTAGCAAACTGCATAGGAAGAACACCAACATCTTAAGAATTTAACATACTATCAACCAAAATATTGTATATAAAAAGTAAAAACTTTACAGCAAATAATGCACAGTTGTGGAGGTCTGCAGAAATAAGCACCAACAGAACACCTGCTACTGATTGTTACATCAACTATCATTAACTTGCTGGTGCAAGTTGTGAAGGGGCCCACCTACTCTGACCATGTACCAACACAGCCAAATCTCAATCACTGCTTGCCATGCAATAAAACTTGGAAGCCATCATTCATATCAGCTGAACAAATTAACTTGTTACCTTTAGGAATTTTGTTAACTCTATCACCGAAGTGCTATTTTAATCCCTCTTACCTATTTAAAACATGCAAAATCATACTTCTGTTTACTCTGTTTCAGTTACTCACAACAGATTCAGCATCCAGTCATTACCTGAAACTCAAATACTTGTACCAACTCACGGGTGCAGACAATCACACTCACCCACAATGACAATGATTGTGCAGAACACTAGGATAGGTTAATGACTCAGTTCCTTGTGAGAATATTTCCAGTGTGACGACACAATCCTATGTTTTTTCCAAGTACCCTTCTTCCATGGTTGAGTACTTTTTCAAAATGCATCCAGCTCTAATTAAACTGTGCTGTTCTGGATTGGCTGTTTCTCTCTAAGTAGAACATGCTATTTTACTGGAATTCCTTAATTAAAATGAAAGAGAAAACATAACAGACTAGAATACTTGTTCTATCTAAGACACTGTTTAATTCACCTAATAACTTCAGGACAAGACTCAGAATATGTATGGATATGCATAACCTTGTCTTCTTAAAACATTTTTCATACAGAGCCAGGCCATGCACTGCCAACACACCTAGAGCAACCTGAACACCTCCACACAAGAACCTTTAGGATAGCATGGAGGTTTCAGTCAGAACCAGCCAGAACTTTCCCCATTTAGATGAAGACACAAAGCAGTGGGTGAACAGAGAATGTTTTCTTCAAAACTCATAGTTTTAAGGCTCGCTCCAGGCAGAACTTCAACGAAATCATATCCAGGCTCTTGCCAAACCCAACCATCATCTTGACCATACTTGCCATGAGCAAGTTTAGCCATCATATTACACATGACTGTTCTTGTACTTTATTGGAACTCACAGACATACAGACAGCTGGCAAAAGAACCCAGAAGTACCAAGGAGTTTTTCTACTAGTATCTCTGGGTGCACCTTTCTTTGGGGTCCATGATGAGATAATGTTTTAAAAGCTGATCAAGAAAACTGATCTACTGCTGTTTAGATTAGTTCCATTTCCTCACAAAAAAGGATGAAGGAAGGCAGAATGAGAGGTAGAGACAGACAGAGGCTACCCACTGAGGACTGAATTATCTAAAATCCTGAAAGCTATTACTATTAAGTGAAATATGGCATAGATGTAAGAATGCCCAATTCTTCCCTTTTACTGGTTACCTAGCTACTTCACAACCTTCCCTCTAACTGTAATTAGGAGATTTTCTACTCTACAGAAATAGTAGAAAATACATGATCTTTCCAAATGTTAATGAAATTTTAGCCCCAACTAGGAAGAATAATTTTATTTGTTCTTGTAATTAAGGTAGAATATAGGCACCTTACCAGTTTTAAATAAATCCCTTCTGACTGACTCTTAGAAGGTCTTACACAGTCTCGCAATAGGTAAATTTACACTTTTTTGTCACTGCTCAGAACTGGAAATCAGTTTTCTGACTATTAGGTTAGGAAATTAAAATTAATTAAAATTTAACGTGAATGTTTATCATCTATTCCTTTAAGTAGATAATGGTCTTCCTCTTTCAGTTTCTCAGAAAGTACTCAGGCTACAAACAGATTTCTTTGGCTCCACGTGCTTTGTCTTTCACATTCATTCAAAAATTCTCTTAGCAGAACTTACTTGCATATTGGAAAAATCCTGTATTTTATAAACTTCAATGACCAGGAACTATGTTGAGACTAGAATTCCTTACGTAAGTAAAACCACCATTGTTCCCCTTTCTGAATCCATTAGAAGCATGCAAAATGTGAATAAAGAAGCAATGAATAAGTGGGTTGAGGCCCTTGTGAAATTAGATTATTAAGAATCTTAACAAACTAATCACAAAGTTCTTCCATTAAGAGTGAGGTCTCTTGTGTAGCACAGACAGCTTTATTTTGCTTAGAAAATCTGAAGATTACACTCCTATTAGAAATACCACAGATGGCATACATACATTCGTCTATGCTAACATAAACCCACACTATTTATTTATTTATTGTATTTCATTTCCTACTGCCTAACAAGCCTGTCACTTGCAAAGCTGTGTGATCTGTATAACTCATGGCTGTCAATAATCAAAAGAGGAAAAAATGGAGGGTACCTCCACCAATCTATAGATAATATCTCCTATGACACATGTAAGTAAGGGCTAGAAAATCCATTAAAGCAATTTTTAGAAGTCTAAGGGTAGATTTTATGTATATGGACATTCCCACAAAATTTCCAATATTATAAAGGAATCAGAAAATTATTAATTATGCACTACAAAATTGCAATATAATACCATTGAAATATCCTATTTCGTATACTGTGTGTTTCAGTACAAGAGACAGAAGCACTACACTTCATGCTTACAAAGCATGTTTCATCCTCACAAAGCTTTAAAAACAATAATTAAATCTCAAAATGTGTCTGACGTACCACAAATTATAGCACTGAATTTTAAGCTTAGATCCTTACCCAAACCTCTCACTCCTAAAAGCCTTCTTTCCCATAAAAAAGACTGCAGATATGCACATATTCTTGCACATGCACTTCTAACTGTGAGAAAGGTTCCTTGGTTTCAACTCATGCTGTTGTTCATCAGCACTGTCAGGGCTCAGCTGTTTCCACCTGCAAATATCATGATAATATTAAAAAAATATACTTCTTGGTTGGGGAAAATAGGAGGTCTCTGCCTTCTTTCCTCCCAATTTTCTTTGCCCGGAGTTCATTCGTTTTTACAACAGTCCAACAATAAAAAGGAAAAAAAAAAGCACAACAGCTTTTACATTTCTGCGTATGATATAAATGCTACACTTGTATTTCAAGAAATTCAGGACACACCAGAAAGTTTATCCATGCAAGCAGTAATAGGTGGTAATCTTAAAAAAAAAATATTTGAGAAAAAGCTTTTATAGTAGAATGTGAAGTAAAGGGACAGCAAGTTTGTTTCAGTGGACGGCACAAAGAGGGAATTTTAAATATAAAATCTCATCTTCCTATTAATGCAGCATATTATTCTAGAGGAATCTATTCCTATGTACTTTTGAATTTTTACTTTCAACCACTGTCAACTTAGATAATAACTAGAATCATTGGTATTACTCCTGTTTGACGGTCAGGTTTGTTTATTTCTAGTTGTCTCTGGCAGAATGACATGGTAATGAATAATGTACAAACTAGAAACGGAATTTTTTAAAAAAATATTTCAGCTTATTATTATGTTACCATCATACTATCAGCTACTGATCGGAAATATTATCTAAAGTAAGTGACAATACCAAAACAAGGTTTTTCAGCAATATATTGTATTCATTTCTAAAGTTTGCTCCAAGTTGCTGCTTCTTCTTAAAAGTCATTTTCTGAGACACCTAGATTCACGAGACAGGGATTACATTTAATTACAGCCAGGGCATTTTTGTAAAATTATATTAATTGCCCAAAATGAGAGCTGGAAATGAAACAGTTCCAGAACAGACATAAGACTAAAAGCCGTTCTTCTTTGGTGTACTTCATATAGATTATATATGAAAAAACTTGTTAGTAAGTGAAGCAAGATAGTCAGAAACAGGTGATGAACTGTTGAGAAACATAATTATTGAAAGTTTTAAGAATCAGAGTTTTCTATGGACTCAGCAGAGACCAACAGAAAATCCACTTATCTTTTAATGCCTTTTCTAATTCACAACAGTCATACTGCAAAGTCATTCAACCGTAACCATTTACAGTACAGCATAGGTTTATCTAAGCTCCCATTAACAGAATCAAGAAAGAAAATCCTCTCCTCCTCATTCACAACTCCAGGAGCATATTTATTTAAGATCCATACTGCTAAAAATTATTTCACTCACATACATATGTTTAATTACAATTCTCCTTTTTTCATTGTTGAAAGGTTGAGACTCATTCTAAACCCAAGATGTATTTTGCAGGATTAAAGAATAGCCCACTAAATTACTTTGGGTCTTTAACACTTCCCCAATGCTTATTTTAATAAAGCACTGACTTGGGTTAGGAAAAGCCATCATCTCAACTGAAGACTAAGCATTGTGTTTGCAATTATAAAACAGTAAAAATAAGAAAAAAAAATCAAAATCAAGGCAAACACTAAAAGATAATCAAACATGACATTGCCTACTACTATGTGATGGAAAGGCTGTTTTAATGGAGAACTCCCTAGCCTCAGAAAGGAGTTTGCTTTGGATAGATAAATACTCAAATACTTACATCTATTAGAGCCTTGCAAGCACAGATATCACACTTTAATATCTGAGGCATTTGGTGCGTATTCTGAGAAAAACCTTTGCGAGCACATATCAGACTAGGACACTTTTAACTTTCATAGTCTGGTTACAATAGCAGCTGAAAATCAAAACCACACCCAATTATTTTTGCTGATGCATCATGAAGTAAATGACTCAGGATTTCTCCAATAAAGACAGGGGCTTCCCTCACCCATATTCTTTACTATGATAAAATTTGCCACTTAGTAGCTAATGAAGCAGATTAACCTGAGAAGTAGTATTTAATGACATTCCACAAAATAAGAGGCTTAAAGATCTCCTCTTAAAATACAAATGTTTTTCAAAGCTGAGGTTTCCAATACGTCAAAAACACTGTGGGAGCTTAAGCCATCTCCAAAATAACCACAATTGATGAATTATCAGTTTAAAACCCCAAAAGATTAAACATTTCTACCAGAATGACAGCAAAGACTAAGGTATGTTGAACAGGTGGCTAAACTCAGAGCAAATTACCAGTATTGAAATCTTCCCCTCTCTCAAAACAGATCTGAAAAAGTTGAGCTAACACTCACAGACAGTGCGATCTTGGTCTCCTGGAAGAGCGTATTCCATTTTTCTCTTTGGTACTGCTCCCATGCACCTGACAGAATCTTGCCCACCTCCCCGTTTCTTTCTGCTTGTCCCTCCAGGATGATGCGAGATGAGGATGGGAAGAAGCTGTCAGTGTAACTGCACCTGTGTCCCTGCACAGTGGCATTTTCCTCACAGCATCAGCGGATGCAGTTTGAAACTTCCCAGGATCATGCGATTTCTCCTGACTAATGTGGCTTTCTAACTGGGAGGAGGGAATGAGGATGACAGATTGCTAAAGGCTTTTAAAAAGATGCTGCCTGAAAGAATTATTGCCCATTGATCTCATATTCAGCCATTAATAAGACTTTCCAAGCAAGAGTATTTAAAAGCCTTGGTCATATTCTCCTGGCTGGTAACCACCTCCTCCTGAGCGCCGACTGACAAAGAGCCAGGCGCTGCTGACAGGGCTAATATTAGACAATGACCTCAGGGCAGCCAAAGAGTCATTTAGATTTCCTCTTCTGCTTTCACTGCCACAGCAGCACAGACCTTGGTTTCTTCAGCACTACTGTATCATCTGATTTACAAGCAGGCTCTGAGAACTGCTTTAAAGCCATTAATCTATTACTGTTCCCAGATATTTTCTGATGCACAGTATCTTGGCCAGTGGCAGGACTTGGCATGGGGTGGCAGCATGGGGCTGGGTCAGGGGAGGTTTGGGTTGAGTATCAGGAGAGAATTTTTCACCTCAGGGATGGTTGAGCACTGGAGTAGGTTCCTCAGGAAGGCGGTAATGGCATCAAGCCTGTCTGAGTTCAGGAAGCATTTGGAAAATGCTCTCAGGCCCACAATGGGATTATTGGGGTGTCCTGCATGGGGCCTGGAGTTGGGCTCGATGACCCAGCTGGGTCCCTTCCAATTCAGTATATTCTATGATTCTATGATCTGTACCTAATTTTGCATGGACACACATGTCCTCAAGGGTTTGGGAAGTTTTACAGCCTGTGTGTATTTCTGTATCACTGTATCTCTAACATGGCAATGCTCTTTCCTTTGCATTGTACAGCAGGTGGTTGCACATTACTGACATCGTGGAAAAGCATTAGAAAAAAAAATTACATACTAGACAAAGCACTGAAATTCACTGAGAGCTCTGCACTGTTTACCCATTCAAAAGTGGACCTGCAAATGCAGGTGAAAAGCTGAGCAGGTCCTTTCTGACAGAGATGAAAAATACTGGAAAAACTTCAAGTAAAAGTGCTAAGCATTCCTTTCCCTGAAGGACAAGGTAACAAGCCAGCCCACTCTGTACCTGGAGTTTTGGATGGGAAGTCACTCATCATGCAGGTCATCAGACTAGGCTGATGACACAGCAAGGCTGGTTTGTTTTATACCAGTTACTAACAACTCACAGATTTAACCCTTCATTTACATTCAAAACTCAATTAATTAAATTAATGCATCTGACTGGTAAATTAGTGAAGTATCTCTGATACATTTTTGAAACCTCTTTAAAATATTAGCTCCAAATAATCAACTTGCTTATCTATTTTAGATCATGCTTATTCTTACTCCTAATGACAACACACTGTGCAAACATCTTTACTGAAGAGAAAGACATTCAAGAAACAAAAGGCAGTCACATTATGAAGATGAAAAGAAAAGTATACTGAGCACTTCTTTCTATTCCAGTGTCTCAAGGAAGTCGATTCATGACTTGAAGTTGTAAAAGCAGTACTGCAGTATTAACCCTGCTGTAAATTACTCCAGAGCAGCTAATACAGAGGAGGATTAAAAAACAGACCACAAGATTTACTCTGGATCATTGTGTACTTTCATCTTAAAATTTTTGATTAAAAATAGTAACAGCAATATAGGTTTACACACCATATGGCCCATATAATACTTTTATCTATCTGTTCTGTTATATAGAAATGCTTCATGAGTTGACTTGGCCTCTGCAACAACCAGACTGTTCTTCACATAGTTTTAAGCTTGCAGTTTATTTTGTTTTCTCTCTGGTATCACCTGCTCCCAGTCATGTGATGAAAAGAGCGAAGTCTGTCCTCCCCTTCAACTTAGCAAACCGCTGAGAAGCAAAATATCTGAAGTAGTCCATCCATCACCAGTCCAAGTGCCTGTACAGTACGCTAGTCTTCAGCAGAGCCATCTCCCCACGCTGCATTCTCATGGTCAATTTAATCTGCCACTACCAGTGGGTGCAGCTGAAAGCTGCAGTACCACTTTAGAACACTGATGGTAATATTTATGCAGCCAAATGGTGAGATGGAACAAGGAAACAATCTGATAGGAAAAAAAAAAAGATGGATTTCTCTTTTTTTCACATTCTTAGTCAGGTTAGTTTATAGTCTAATCAGTCTCCTAAGTCATTGTACAGCATCACCCAAAAATTCAGGTGCCAGCATAAGGAAGAGGATGGGAATAAACTGCAAAAGAGGAGTGAAGCCCAAACACCTCTTCTGCCAACAGCCCATACTTCAGACTGACAAAGCAGTCCCAAAACCAGCTCATCAGAATGACAAGTGAACTGTGGCTTTGACAGAGCTGTGTATTTGCAACTGGCTTCATTTCATGCATATACAAAAAATAAGACTACTACCTCTTTAGTCCACCCAATATTCAGTGAAAAAAATCCTGCTAAGGGAGCATTACTGGCAGTACTGTTGAAGGTGTATGAATGCTGGTTTTCAGCTTCTTTTCCCTGATGTATGTTTGAGACATTACTTTTTGAATACAACATTATGAGCCTGAAGCTTGACAAAAATCATATTATTTTGCAAGTCCTAAAATTTTCAGGTTTTTGAATGAAAGTGACTTAAAATTCCCATCACAACAAGAAATTTCTGAGGTTAGATTCCCTGGGGTTTTCATTTGTTTTTGTTTAATTTTTTAAACAAAATAATTTTAGGACAGTTTATTTAGGTGAAGAAAATATTTGTGAAAACATGTGACTGGGTGTTTTGATAAAAGCTCAACCTTTTAAACATATGGTTTACAAGGGTTCAGATAAGGATTTGAGCATTTAGCGATGCACCAATATTCTAAGAAATACCATATTTTAGACATGTTTTACTATTGTAGGCATGTAGAGAACACATCACCTAAAGGCTGTTCTGTATTCTATTATGCTGGGAAATGGTGGTGCCTCTTCCTAGAATCTCTCTTTAAAATCTTACAGAAATCTGTGGCTCAGAACATTACATGCAGGCATCCTCCATGCCCCTCAGCACCAAGCAGCATCTTGGTTTGATGCCTAAATAAGCAGTGAGAGCTGTCTTTCTGAACCTGACATTGGAACGCATTAAGATGTCGCCCAGTATTTCCCTTTTGTGCCACATCCCTCCTAAGCAGACTCCACCATTCCTACCTCCTCCCCACACAGGCCTGACCAGTGCCTCGTAGTTGCCAGCTCTGCTGGGCCCTGGTGCTTCCTTTCTCTCTTAGGATGGCATGTTCCTTGGAAACCACTTCCCCACTGTTTTCAGGACTCATTTCTCACACTAGCTTCTACTACTACTACAGCAAGAAGACAAAGAGCCCAGAACATGTCACTTCAAACTCTGGAAAGGGTAACTCCATTTCTGTGCATATTTTCCTCCAGTGATGAGAAGACTGACTGCTTGAGCAAGGGCTGGTTGTGAAATGAGAGTACCGGTTACACATTCAAAATCTTTGCTGTAAGTTGAGCTGTGTTCAATATCTTACACAGATAGAAACTTCTGAATTTGGACATGAGGTTTTTGACTCTCTTTGTGCTCAACTCCAGTTTGTTTTCTTTTTAAATACAGATTAGCATAGATTCTGAGAATTGATGCAGACAGATGAAGCAAAGAAAATCTCATTTTGTTAACTTGATATTATTATCCCATTTGCACAAAAGGGAATCTGAAATCATGAAAGAATATATACACAATTTATATTGTATTGTTTAGTCTGGGATTTCTACTGGGCCGAACAATCCCAAATTTAGAAGTCTTGAGTTACAGTAATTATGAGATCCTCTAGACCTAGAATAAAAGATTAGATTCCACAGTGACACAACCATCATGACACTCAGCCAATCCTTTGATGGGGCTATTCTTTAACATGTATTTCTCCTAATAATTAAATAGCTAATAAATAGCAATATTAAGTAAATAATATGGACAGAACTGTTGTAGGAATGGCACAAGGCTCATGAACCAATTAAAACAATGTCTCAAGGGAGAAAAAATTCTTTCCTAAATTTTTTTTTTAAATGGAGATTTTATTCCAGTGAAATTAATTCAGTATTACATTGTACACAATTCTACATGTAAAGCTTTATATTTCAAACACCGCATATGCAAAAGACCTTTAAAATCTAAGGTGGTGGCAGTTTGATATTGTGTGTGTCAAAACCATATATTTGTGCAGTCTGAGTAACTTTCTTCTGAATACACAGAATTAAAATGGAAAACAACAAAAGTCACCTACAACCCTTCTACCAGAACCACTCTAACACAGTAAGGATCAGTTTCTGGGATTAGGCTTCAACAAGGGTCTAGGTGAACCTGAAGGAAGAAGCATCTCAGACATGAGGGGAGGCTGAGAGAGCTGGGGCTGGTCAGCCGGGAAAAACCTCAGGGTGAGTCTCATATCCAAAGAAAGGGTGCGAAGAGAACAGAAACGGGCACTTTTCAGTGGTGCCCAGTGACAGGACCAGAGGCAATGGGTACAAACTGAAACACATGAGGTCCCCTTTGAACATCAAGAAACATTTTGTCAGCGTGAGGGTGACTGAGCACTGGCACTGGTTGTCCAGAGAGATTGTGAAATCTCCATCCTTAAAGACACTCAAAAGCCATCTGGACATGGCCCTGTGCCACTGGTTCTAGATGACCCTGCTTGAGCTGGGTGGTAGACCAGATGACCTCCAGAGGTCCCTTTCAGTCTCAAACATTCTGTGGTTCTGTGAGCACAGCTTGAATATCTACACAAAGGTAAAAAAAACCCCAAGCTTGCACAAACTCATTAAAATATAGGACAAATTACACAGCTGAAAGCAGAAATTGGAAGCTGAAAATGCAGTGTTCGGATCACCTTCATCCCAGTGTTCTGAAAGAATGGGCACAGGAGATTAAAGATGCAGCAGAAAGGATTTTTAAAAAATCTATAAACTCAAAAGCAGAAAAAATCCAAGCATAGTGCCTATATTCAAAAGGAGAAAAAGCAATCAAGAATATGACAGGTCTATGAATTTGATCAAAAGCCAGCATGCTACTGAGAAAAATTATTTTTTCTTGCAAAATTCAAAGACAGAAGAAAACAAATGATCATCAAAGAAGGTTATCACATGGATTCACCAGAGGTAGATTGTGCCAAACTTACTTGACATCTTTCTTTGATAAAACAGCTAATTTTTGTAGATAAGGGAAATGCAGGTAGTTTATATGGACATTTTACACTATGCTGTATGGATATGGACTTTGATTCAGTGCCATATCAGTTAAGATAAAAAAGATGGGAAAGGAACCAAGTATGTTGATGGCAGAGATAACAGTGGTCTACACTGAATGGAAAGCTATTGGATCAGAAGGTTACTAATGGAGTTCATAAAGAATGAGTCTTTGGTCAAGGCTTTTGAATTTTTAAAAGCTTTAATATTTGCCATAATTAAACTTACACCAAAAAGCTTGCTAATGACATTTCCTGATAACACCAAGTAGCATCATATATGCAGAAAAGGACTGAAACATAATAGAAAAAGCACTGGATGACCTTAAGTGGGTATAGATAATGGCATACAACTTAACAACAGACAACAGCAAGACCTTACACAGAGGGACTAATAAAAACAAACTCTCCAATAATGGGGAAGCTGTTGATAAAATCAAGGACACATATGAATGGTTACCCTATCATACTATAGATGAGTCAAACAGTATGAAGACATGAAAATGTTTTTTGTAGGCCTAGCATGCAAGAAACTAAGTATTCCCAGAAGCAAAAAGTGAAAATAGTTGGATAAGACCCTAGCAAGAATGCCAAGCACCATGCTACAAGATGTGGTACAGAAACATGAATTGAATAGATGCGAAAACCCTAAAAAACCAAACCAAAAATGACAAACAGAAAAATCTGTTTCATGAAAGGAAGCTAAGATATACTGGTTTATCCAGCCTAACAATCTTTAGCCAGAACAAGTTTGCTTTCTATTAGGGGAGGTAAATTCTCCCCCTGTACTTGGCATTTGTGAGATCACACCTTGAGTACTGTGTTCAGTTCTGGGCCCTTCACTACAAGAAAGATTTTGAAGGGCTGGCACGTGTCCAGAGAAGGGCACTGAAGGTGGGGAAGGGTCTGGAACACAAGTCACATAAGGAGCGGCTGAGGGAGTCACTATCCCTGGAAGTGTTCAAGAAGCAACTGGACCATGGTTGTAGTTGATAAGGTGGTCATCAGTCAAAGGTTGGACTTGATCTCAGAGGTCATTTCTAACCTAAATGATTCTGTAAATTCTACAGACAGGTAAGAACTATGTAGAACAACAGCAAATATTAGCAGACGTGCAAGTAGGTATGAAGTGGCCATGAATAGATTTCCAGTCAGAAATTAGATGGCAGTTATAAATCATCAAAGTAACAAAGTTCTGACACAGTCCCTCCTCCACTGGCATAATGATGCATAGATTTAGCTAGTTTGAAAAAGAAGCTTCTTTAATTTATACATTAAAAAATAAAAAGAAAACAAGAAGGAGATCTCACTATCCACACAACAATAAAAAAACCTAACACAATTCCAGTCTCATATAAATACACAAAATGCCGAAATTTCCCAGAGGATTCTGAGCTAAACTGTAACTGCAGCATGATAGTCATCTAGTTTTTGTATAAAAACTCACCTTAAGCAACTTAACATCATATTTGTTATCTCATGATCTTCCTTAATAAATTAAGATAGACACTAATGAAGAACACCATTTTATGTTCCTCCATTGTTTAGTAGAATCTGCTCTACACTGCCACAATTTTTAATTTGACATGCTACTGAGCAGACCCAGCCTAGCATATCAGGGACACCTCTGTCTTTCTTGGGTTCTGTTCCTCTCCACCATGTTTGTAGCATTTTAATTGAAAGAGCAGATGCTTGTAACAAATGCAAGAACTGAAGCGCTGGGACTATTCAGTCAGTGAATAAAAATTGCTGGCTGCTGCAGGAATTAATTTATAAATTGGATAGGATATCGCAGCACTTAGTGGACAGAGTAACTGCCCATCATTCACTATTATTCAATCATGATGTTCTGTAGTGGCATTTGAACTTGATGGAAAACACTGCTTTCCCAGAGCAGAAATGCCATGTTTGTGCTTCCTTTCCTTCAAAGATAAATTAACATAAAGGATACTTCAAGAATGAGAAAAATGACTAGTCCTTGGAAGCTCAGAAATATTTATCAGCAGGCCATCATCTGTTTCATGCTGCAAAATTTTTAATGATGTCTTCAGGACCAGCTGGACAGAGCTATGACCCGAAAAACATTCACAAAATAACACTGGGCATTACCATGATATGGAACACGTGAAGCATATCCCAATTGCTTCACTTCCCTCTCCTAGCCCTTCTTTCAGGTATGAGACACATGAAAGACCACTTCTTTCCTGATTATGCGTTTGTTAGCAAAGTACAACTTCTTATATCAATTGATGTCTTGCTGAAGGGAGCTCCAAACACAGAGAAAACAGCTGTCCACAGCAAATGAGGTCTAAATGCTAAAGGCCTTCTTGCAACAGTGATTGCTGAAGAACAAGGGAAGTGACCTACTGAGGTGCAGAAAAAATGCAGTTGCTTACCAGAAACAATAAATAATTAAGCAGGAGAGTTTGGTGCCCAAAAAACCCAAAAATTTAAAATGCAAATACGTTGTAGCATTAACTATCCCAATACTTTTTGGCACCTTGCCAATTCCCATCTCTGGCCCATGTGTGTGAAGTATGCTCACGATTCTCTGTGGAGCCTTCATTTTAGAACAGCATGAACCCTGCTGAGCACTTCAGAAGATAACTTTTGTGTGTATTTCACAGTACCCATTTTTATGAGTCAGCAGCCCACCCAGTTTTGCAGTCCAACCAATTAGCCAACCCAAACAGCCTGCATTTGTCCTACTGTTGCTTATCTCATTTTCTTATGATGTATCATAATATACGACAGATCTGTTACTGTGCCACTCAGTATACCTGTAAGTGTGTATGGATAAACACACTCACACACTTGCTACAGTAAATGTATCCAAGAGCCTTTACTAGTAAGTGATGGAAATCCGTTCCCAAAACACAAGGATAATAGTGAAGAGCGTATGTAAGGAGATCTTCTATTCTCTACACAGCAGACCTTTTTCAATCAAAATGGTAGTTGCTGCATGAACTGAAAAACTGTGAAACTGTAAAACAAGTATCATTTTTACTGAAGATAGAAACGCAGACTGCAGGCATTATACCTGTGAAATAAATTATCACCACAGATTTATTGGATGAAAGGAAGCAATTTAACATAGCAGCAACATAAAACAACAAATTTATTGTTAGGATTGAAGGTTGGTTGTGGATGAACACAAAACTTTGTCGTATGGACCAAAGACATACTACTTCCACAGCTGAGAAAAAAATAATTGCTTACGTAAGGAGTGTTTTGCATCCTGGTTGAAGCAGAAACCTTATTGCTATTATAATAATAATTCATTTTAAAGACAGCATTTCTCTACCACTTTGTACACCTGCAAAACGAGGTGTGTCCTCACTTTAAGATACAATTACACTTACCTGCTGCAAACAGACCCGATTTTGTTACCAAACTGCAAGAGCTGATGTATTTAGCCACTGTTTTAAATAAGGCCAAGATGATATAATAGCTCTAACAAGACATGATGTAACTAGAAACGGTTTATGCAAATCCAGTAGCAACACAACTACTACAGAGATAAAGCAGTTTCAGTTGTCGCTGAAAGACACCTTTTACATGAGTGACACCGATTTAGAAGCAGGATTTTTTAGCTATTTACTCCCTCTCCCTTGAACCTGCAGTTCAGCCCGGCTGACCGGGCGCCGCTTCGCAGCCCGAGCGGTGCTCACGGGCGGCTCCCGACACGGGCCTCCCGACACCTCCCTCCGCGGCCGCCCGACAGCGGGGCCGGGCAGCCAGGCGGCGCCGCACAAAGGATCGCCCGGCCCCGCTGAGCCGTCCCGCCCTCGGCCTGAGCGGAGGGCGCGGCGCTGGTCCCGGGCAGCTCCGGGGCGCGGGACACGCCGAGCACCGCCCCGACCTGCCG
>VZRO01002563.1:119712-195569 GCA_013397915.1 Daphoenositta chrysoptera
CTCGCTCCGGGGGCAGCGCTGGGAGGCGGGCGGGGAGCGGCCGGAGCGGTGAGGGGCGCACCCCGCACCCGGTCGGTGGACAGCCTTTCCCGGAGTCTGCTACGGGCTCCCCGCACCCCTCGGCACATTTGTCCGCGGGGCCGTGCGGGCACGTTCTGCCCGGGGCTGAGCCGGGCTCTGCGCTCACCGCCCCGCGGGTGCCGAGCGGGTCCCAGCGCCTGGGCTGGGCTGACTGCGGGGAATCCCTACTGGGGGCCGGGTTCTGGAAGGAGAGCCAGCACCGGGGCTGGGGCTGTCGCTCCGAATGACTCCGCGGAGCTGAGAGAGTTTGTCAGCTGCGGCTTTGCTTTGGGGATGTACCTGCCTTGGCCGGGCTCTTGCAAGCAGGAGCCCCACCGGGGTGCTGGAATGCGTTCGCTTCTGGCCTTTCCAGCTGCTGGTTGGAACTGACCTGCTTCAGTGCTTTCTTTACCTTTCCTCCTCCGTTTCTTGACCGCTGCCAATTTAACGGCTAAAAGAGCTCCAAGGCAAATTCTTGGTTCAGAACAAGAGCACCCCATGTGTAAGGGAATTGCTCGCATTTATATTTGCCTGCACGGTGGTGTGCTAACTTAGTACTTTTGTTCAGCCCTCTGTTAGATTAGTAGATTCCTTTCTTGTCTGCCTAAAGACGAGAACAGGAGTAGTTTCTGCATTGAAAACGTGTCGTGTAAATCATGATGTATTGGATGGAAACACAGCTAATTGTAGGGTTAAACGGGAAGCAGCAAAGTGCTTCCTGTAAGGATTGGGGTGGTGGGTGTTCTAAAGAAACAGCAATACACAGTCATCAAGCAGAAATACTAACCCAATTCTCAGTGCTTTCCTCTCAAGTATGTCAAATTGTTATTGACTCCAGCGTTAATTAAGCTATCCGAGCTCTCACAGCTAATCAGAATTTACTGGAAAATGAAAAATAAAGCGATTTAATGCACCTTTCTGCTTCATTTAAAACAGTCCCATTTTTAATATATATGACAGAACTGATTTTGTTTAGATTCTGAAAAGCACGTAATAAAGCAGAGTATCTCTGCTGAACAGCTGCATTGTATGTTGCCGTTTCTAGTAGTGCCGCTGATAGTGCAGTTCACCCCTAATCTTTTACGAGTTAAACAGCTGTGCAAACAAAGTAAGTGTTAGGGGGTGCTTAAGAGCTTAAAGCTGTTAAAATTTGATACGGTACTAAGTTTCAGAAAGTTGGGTAGATTTTCAATATTAAAGAGTGATTTCAGGACGTTTAGATCTTAGGTGGTGTGACTAAATCAGCTTTAAGTGTACGTTGTGGTAGTGTTTATGGGGAAGGTGAGGACAAAGGGGTTCTGGTGAACAAAGTAAGCAAAAGAGAAAGAGATGCTGAGGAATATCAGAAAAGAAAGTGGGACAGTTTCACGGCAAATAATTTTAGCAAGTTTTTTTAAGAGGGGGGCATAAAGAGTACTGGTGGGCAGGAAGAGGGAAGATGAGAGGTATTTAAGAGAGGATGAAGAGTATTTTGTGTGTGATGTATTATGTTAAGATAAAAAAATAAATGGGGAACAGGTGAAACAAGATTAGAGATTCATGATTCTGCTGACAGCATCATGACAGCTTTTGGCATTTCAGTTAAGGAGTTCTAGACAGGGTATGAAAAGGCTGAAGACTGCCAAGAGACAATTCTGAAAATTTAATATCCCTCTCTTTTTATTGCTGCAGAACTTAGTGCCTGTAATATATAGGCATTCTTTATAAAGCTAATGCTGACATAAAAGCTTACCAACTCCTGTATTTTAATTTTAGTCCTATGATCAACAGACTCTATTTCCTACATTGAAGTTATTTAATCCTGAATTCAGTTCTTACTCTGGTTTGTGTAAAAATGTTACTGTCTGCTGTGAAGCTTCAGGTGGAACTTGAAATGCTACAAATCTTTCCTTCAGTTTGACTTGAAGGGCCTAAGTGCCTCTCTTGTGTCTTCTTTTAATGTACCTTTAGGACAAAGAAACATGGCACACCATCATTGGTATTGTTTTAATATTTTTTTAAGTAGGATTTGCAGGTGTATTTTTGATATGCCTGAGAGAGATACTGTGCTGTTTGAGGGAACTGTGGTATGGGGAGAGACGCCAAACATGGCTTCTCCCCAAGGACAGAAGTTGCAAAAGGTCTGAGATTGATAACCCAGCCTTAACCTCACTTCAGCTTACCTTCTGCCTTTCTAAATAATTCAGTGCATGTTCAGTGTCTTGCTGTATATCTTTTCTATTTCCTCTACAAAATTGTTTCAGTTATGTCTCAGTCCAAAGCTGAACATAATTCTGTGACAGAGTTCTGCCACAGCTGTTGCTTACATGTTCTAAAATGTATATGTAAATCTGGAATTTTTGGAACTAAGGAACTATAGCATTTAAAAAAAATACTTTTATATAATTCAAAGATTATCTTATTGTAGTGATCAACTCATTTGTTGGTTTCAATCTTCACTTACAGCTATACTCCTGCCATTGCTTTCTCATGTACTGCACAAGATATATTTATATATACACACTATCTATATGATGCCAGTGAACGTCCATTTACTTATTTTCTGCCTGAAAGTATTATGCTGGCTTCAAGTATGTGCTTTGCCTTTAAAAGGAAAAAACAAAAGCTCAGAGTTATGAGTTTGACATTTATTATTTCTTGCTGAAGAAACAGTCCTTATATGTGAATCTATAGAGCTTATTTAATGTGGGCAGAATGTATAGCTTAGGCTTGAAATTGGATTTGACAACAGCAATGAGAAAAATGTATTTTAATGTCAGAAATGTAGTTCAAATGGAAAAAACATAGCAGAAACAGAATAAACAAAATCAACATGACTTTTCCAATCAAACTTCATTGCTTTCAAGGATTGAAAAAAAAATGAGGCCTACAGGGTTTAATGTCCCTTTAACCCTCGAATATGTCAAGTCTCATTAGAGTTACTCAGCTCTGTCTCTGCATGTGATCTTAAAAGGTTGTTTATTCCTCTCTTGTCCTTACTCTGAAGTTATCCCTAACCTTTCCTGTTTTATTTCAGTAAGTCAGATTTTGAAATTGATGTTTTCCTTTTGCAGTTTAATTAGGATGCTTTCTAAAATTGTAGTGGCTTGGAAACCACAGTTTTCCCTTGTGCTTTAAAAGCTACATGTGTTGTCTTCCGGGATGTTATGACTCATTCCTTTTTTTTGTTTCTTTTGAGCATTGTGGCACCTGAGAAAAATCAGAGCCTGTGCATAATGAGAAAATAAATAAACATTTGCAGGAAATAATGATCTCGCAATACTTTTTTGAGGTGTTTACCTAAGGAAACTTTTTTTCTGTAACTGAAAACAAAGTAATTAACCTGAAAAGCCTTGTAATGAGTCTTTCAAATTTAGGCTGCTGGAGAACAGGAGTTTTAAAATACTTTATCTGTTTCTTTCTGCAGTGTATTGAGTGCCAGTGCAATAATCTCTCAGTGTATCCCAAACATAGCAGTAATTATCTTTCTCCCTACTTCTTCTTTAAACACCAGATTGGCTTTCTTGTTTTAAGTCTGTAAGTTGTAGTGTTTTATGCCAGAAGTAGTCTCAGGAACAGTAAATTGGCTGTTGAAGCAAGCTCTTCCTTCATGTAGGAAAAAACAGCACATCTATCTCTTGGTTGATACCCTCCAGGCATTGTATTATTTTCGTATATAGCCTACAGATGTGATTTCCTCTATCTGAGAATACAATGTGCATGTGTAAGCAAGGTGCCACAAGAAAGCCAACGCACGTGTTTGCTCTAGACCAGTTGTTGAGTGGTAACTGTTTGAAGCCCTTTTCCTTCCCTAGTGTGTGTGAAATATATCTGTGATGTTGTATGTGAAATATATGTTACCTTATAGGTGAAAAGGAATACACTGCCTTATATATACCGTGTGGTAAGATAAGAGTATTCATATGACCAGCTTCTATAAAGTAGCAGATTTGTTAAATTTACACCTTGGCTTACCCCATAGTAATTTGATTGTGTACCCATACCTTAAGCTTAGGCTCAGCTGCTATCAAAATCTGTTGCCAAACTGATTCCTTGTTTTACTGTCTTCCTACTATTTTGTGGTTCAGAAAGGACATTACTTTAGGGTGAGTTGCAGGATCCTGCCCAGGGTATCTCTTGGGTCACTTGAGATAGTCCCATAGGGCATCCTGAATACCAGGAGGGGAGTCTCTGTTCATGTGAAGCATTGTAAGGAAAGGAATACCAAGTTATGTTAGCTTGACAGTGTCTAGAACCATTTGTCCCCTTTTTATGGACAGATGCAAGTCAACATGACTTTTTCCTTTTCTTTTGTTGTTCCTAAATATGATCTCAAAGGTATTGGCATAAAAATTACCTGGGAAGAATATTCCTTTAGCAACAGTACGGTTTATTGTAGAAGGGGTAGTACTATTTGATTTTTTGCCTCAGTTCACCTTCATATATCATTGTTTCTCCTTATTCCTATGTAGGGCAGGGAAGATATCAAGAGGTAAAAATTTGAGGATTTAAAGCTGTGTAATAATAATGCTTAAGACTGCAATATCTTACTGGCTTTTCTGCTCATTATCATGATAGTGCATAGGAGAAGACACACAAGTGTTTTTAAGTGAGGTCCTCAGCTGTCAAATCCTATCATCTGAA
The DNA here is from genome assembly GCA_013397915.1 of Daphoenositta chrysoptera. Classification (NCBI taxonomy): domain Eukaryota; kingdom Metazoa; phylum Chordata; class Aves; order Passeriformes; genus Daphoenositta; species Daphoenositta chrysoptera. The sequence continues at coordinate 124,396 of VZRO01002563.1, forward strand.
GAACAGAAATGAGGGAGCACTTTGTGGCCAAAGGATTGAGAGTAGAAGTTGCTTCAGGATGTTCACATCATCCTCTAAAACAAATCAAAGGAAGAACAGCAGCACTTACCAGTCCAGCAACAACAAGTGTTGGTCACAGAGGAGATCAGCAGGATGAGAATGGGTGTTGCTTTTTCCTCAGCATGCTGAAGGACATAATTCACCAGAGAGATAAATGTCTGTTTTCTGTGCTGTGACCTGAAGTCAGATGACGTGCATTGGTGTGCATAGGTGGTGCTAATGGTAATTTGTTGTTAGAAAAATAATGCACTTTTAAATCCACCTTTTTTAAGGGGGTTAAGTGTCGGTATTTTAAGCACCTTTTTTTCCCTTCAGCACTGAGCATGGTGTTGGCTGTTCCTATGTAAGCAGCAGATTTCCTGTTGGTGATGGCAGCATTGCTTGTCACTTTATTTATGGATTTCTTCCTTTGCATAGTCAAGCAAGTTGGAGGATATCTCCTTGACACTTTCTCTGGCTCTCAAACATTTAATCTGTTTATGCAAATAAAATTTTGTATTTCTGCTCTTAGATTTGCATTTATTACTGGAATCCCTGGATCCAGGGATTCTCTTTGAGAAATGGGTTAAGATTGGAGGGGAGAGTGGGGAAAATCATAGTGATTCTCTAGTTTCCTGCGTAAGACGGGCTAGAGAATCCAATGTCCAGTCCAAAGTTTCCTCTGAAAATTCTACATGTGTCAGAAAGTGAATTTAAGTTGCCTGTAAGTGCTTGTGGCTCCTCCACAACTCTAGGCAAGATGTTTCTGTAGTTATTTATCCTTTGGCTTTCATAATAATTTTAGAGCTTTGTTTCTAGTTTGAACTTGTGAAACCTCACTGGTCAGCTATGGAATCTCATAATGGGTTTAGTGTTTTGGGGTTTTTTGTTTGCTTGTTTTTGTTTGGTGTTTGGTTTTGGTTTGTTTTGTGATTCAAGAGCCATCTGCTATCAAAAATCTTTCACATGTGCATAAGTATATATTCTATTACCATCTTACTTTTTAAATTCTTGGTTACATTAACCAGATCAGCCTCCTTGGGATTTGAAGCATAATTTTTAGACCTTGGGTACTTCTGTAGTTATTTCTGAGATTGCCAGAAGGTGACATAACATTTCACTAACAGTCTGGCAGGTGGTATTTACAGAAATATTTTCATCTCCCTTCATCTTTTATACGTATCAGATTATTTACTGCTTTGCTTCAGACCTGCATGGAGCTCTCATAAAATAACTATGATTTCCAAATTCTCTTCAATTTTTACTCTCTGAAGCATAACCAAGCATCTCTGTCCTTAGGTGAATAGTTAGTTCCATGTGGCACCAGGAAAAAGCCCACTGTCCAAACAACTAACTACTCCATGCATTTGCTCTGTAACACTTCCTTGATTATATTTATTGTTTTTCACCAAAGAGGCTTGCTTATGCTTGCCATTTAACAAAAAGTCATTCTCATATGACTTCCAGTCATTCCTTACACCTTTATATATAACAGTTGCCTCCTACTTAGTTTTCTTTCTGTTCTGGATAGGAAATTGTCCCTTTTAGAGCACTGTTATGTAGAACTGTGTTTTTCATCCAACAGTGAATTGAATTAGTTTATAAGCAACTGAGTTTTAATTCTTGATTTCTAATATAAATCTACCATACTTTTACCCTTGTCAGCTGCTGTAATTTTTTTCTATGTATTTCATTGCTTGTATTCTTCAGAAACTTAAAGATATTTTGTTGAGGAAAGCTACTGGTATGTATTCCCTTCCTGGAGTCTTTCCTCTCAAGTCACATTTATGTTTGAAAGGGCTCTTCATTGCATTCCTTTCTGATGGAGCAGTTGACTGTAGATCTGTATTGATACCGAGACTGTAATGTGCCTGTTAAGACATTGACCCATATCTACTCTAGATGAAATGTGCAATCACTTTAAAGCAGACAGTAGTGTCTTTATTATCCCACACAATTTACTGGTCTCTTCTGTCTGTCTCAATGCTTTTTAACATTGAAGTAATTTGAGAAATTCTAGTAGGCTTCAGAAATCGTATGAATTGCACTTCTTATCAGAAGTGAGTTTTTCTGCTCTGTTCATTATCCAGGTTTCCACCACTGGCTTATAAATAACTAGTTTGTTTTCTTTGCATTTCTTTACATTTTTATGGTTTAGTTTTGATAAAACCATGGGGTTTTTTTGATAGTTTATATTCAGGTAGTGGTTGCACATCATAACTTCTGAGTGTGCTCCCTTATAAATCCTAGTTGAAAGCCCTGCAGTTTGGTGGTATCCAAAATGTAAGGCAGTCCCACTATAGGGAGAGAAACTTCCAAGGTTTATGGACTTCAGTTTCTGAGTGGGAAAAATAATCCACAGGATGTTGCTTACCTAGCCAGTGTTTAATCTCCTGTATCTTTTTCAATCTTTTTCTCTCACTTGGGCATCAGGAAGGGTTCCAAAGCAGCCTGTCTCTCTCCTGTTTCCAGGGAACTTTAATAGCTTAATAAATATTACTGAACGTGGCCCAGGTCTACTACTGTGTTGTATTTTGTGACAAACTGGGAATCCCTTCCTTATTTTTTTACTGTGGAACACAGGCTCCTTTATTGCCATCACTTCATTTTCCAACTGAATAAGCAGTTGACTTGTCTGAAAGTGAGTGTACAGCTCTCTTCTGCTGTTTGGGATCAGTAGTTACCCACCCAAAGGGTTCATTTTATTTTTTCCTAGCAAATTGTTGACTCATCTCTCTGTAGGAAACCTGCCTTTAAATGGGATGCAGAAGGTGGTATAGCCTTGGCAGTAGGTAGTAGTTGGGTCACTGCTGTAAGTGGCTATAGGGAGCTGTACCTTTGGAAAGAAATTCTGGACTCCCTCTTGCAGAATTTCTTAAAAATTGTCTCTGCCGTTGGGTTTACCTCTTTGCTAAGGTAATGACAGCAAGAGCAGCCATTCTAAGTGTAAGTAGAGTCAGTCTGGGTACCATTTAGTGATTCATGTCCTAGAAAAACATGGTTTTAGTGTTTTTGGCTCTCTGCTTAGGCTAGTGGCTTGCTGTTTAGGAAACAGTTGCAACTGAGGGCACTGGCCTTTTTCTTTTCTCTCTTTTCTTTTCTTTTCTTTTCTTTTCTTTTCTTTTCTTTTCTTTTCCCATCAAGATTTCCTTCAAACAAACAAATCCCCGCAAAACAAACCTAAACTTTGAAACTTCCTTCTTACATTTCTAGGCTAGAGACTAAGATATAGTTGCATATCTATGGTAATAATGGTGGTAAAACACAACCAAACACCAAATCCACATATCAAAGGGAATAATAAATCAATGGCCTATCCTATCTATTTGCATGTGAAACATTAACTAGTACATGTTCTTGAGGGTTTTATTTAACATGTATATGGCTTACTAAAAATATACCAATATATTGATCAAAACAAAGGTAGTAAATACAGAGGTAATACATAAACAGCATGAGACACTTATTTACTTTATAAATCAGTTTGCACATATCAAAAATCACTCAGAGCACTTAGAAATCTGAAAATATTCCAGCATATGGAAATGAATTGGTCATAAATATTCTCCTGTAATATTCAAATGTTTCAGGCATACCTTAAAAAAAAGCAAGCACAAAACAAGCAAACAACCCCAAAACCATTCAAACAACAGGGTCAAAACTTCACAATCTCAGAGTTACTCATGAGCTCCTTTTCCTGAGTGCTCTACACTCTCCCCATGGTTTGTCATCTTGTTGTGCCAAGTCGGTCATAATTTATGATCGTGGTGACTGTTTCTAGGTCAGACATGTTGGGAAGAGTAATTTTATATGAGGCACAGAAATAGTGTTTTACAATAGAAAGGTACTGCCTTGTTACAAATTACTGCATTAACTTCATACCACGGTCTAATTGAACTGTTGGTAGTGACATGCCAGTTTTGCAGCTGGTACAGTAATTCATCTCAGTATTGTTTGAAGAGGAGAGGAAGGGAACGAGGAATTTTGGGTTACCCATTTCTCACGGTGGTGGAGGAAGGGACTGAACTGCCCTGGTCATTGGTCTAGCTGTCCCATTAACTTCATGGCTTATTATATGTGTGGCATTTAATGTACTTGCGCCATTTCACAATGGTATTACAGTTAAAACTGCAAAACCGGGCAAATCTGCTTTGCTTTTCTTGGCATCAGACATCAGCATCTGAGTGAGTACATGTACTAATATTACGTTAAACTGTTTACAAAAAGACTTGGAAAACTTTCCCTACCACTCCTTGATGTGACTATTAAAACAAAGAAAGGCAACTAGTAGAAAAGTGATGTTAGGGAAGGGAGGCATGCTTTTAAGAGAAAAATGTATCCATACAGACTTTGAGATCTTGTAGATCACAAGTTAAATGTTACAAAACTTTTAATAATACTGCATTGCAGGTGAAGTTGTTTTGTGGGCGATGGTGACTAAAGTCTTTGTTTTCCATCCTTCCTAGAAATTAAGAAGCCCCCAGTCGCCCCCAAACCAAAATTTGTCCTAGGACACAAGGCAGCGCCTCCACCTGTTGCACCGAAGCCTGATATTGTACTTTCTGGTGGGATACAAGCAGCAAGGAAAACCAAGCCAGCAATTGCACCGAAACCAAAGGTTCTCAAGAGCTCCTCCATTCCAGAAGTTAAACCTCCATCGTCTACACGAAAAAGCACAAAAAGCTTTGAGGAGCACAGGGAAGATTCTTCTCAAACTCTAGACCATTTGAACTATAAAAATGAAACCTCAGAAGGGAGTACTGGAAACACAGCATATATTCTACCTGTGTCACCTTGCAAATTTGAATGCCTTCATAAACTTGGAAATGGAGAGAACACCTGTAAAACTCAGATCATTCTTGAGCACTTTGACACCTTAGAGAACATCAGACTTGGTGAAAGAAATACACTGTCTCTGGGGGATAGTCACAATGAAAAACTGGGAAATAGAAGTCAGGTTGTTTTGAAAGCCAGCATTTTGGAAGAGAAACTGAAGGATGTCCTAACTCATGGTGTGTTTCCTAACAGCAGTCCTGTGAGGCATGGGTATGCAGACAAACTTGACAAAGGGGATGGCAGCAGTTCCAAGAACGATGTTAAAATAGAGTTTATGGAATTTGTACAGTCTTCATCATCTTCTGAGGTGGCTAAAGGGAAGCAACAAAATGCTGATGGTAAGATTATTGCTGATGAGTTTCAGATGTCTGAAATTTGTCCTAGTTTGGCTGAAAATAATCATAGTTTTTCTTCCCCACTGGACAAGGAAATCCTAGAGAATGAAAATTTAAGTAGAAATAGGATGTTTTCAGGTGAAGTAGGGATGAAAGCAGATGCTGATAAAACCTCCCCCGAAACATGTTCAGTCCTGAGCGCCAAAGTGCTTCCTATCCCTAAGCCAAGAAAGACACGTGCTGCATGTCTAGTCCGTCAGGATGGCATAGACACCACAGGAGAAGGAACAAAGGAACCATCTAATTCAGAGAAAGATTCTTACGGGGTTGTGGACCAAAGCATGAAAAAGCCAGCAAAAATTAATGTCCTTGGTCAAAGTGTTTGTTATAACAACAATGCAGAAGTGTTTCATCCTGAAAAATGTGAGGTAACTCAAAGCAATGCAGAAAAAATGCCTCAAGTAAAGGAACCTGCTGTGAAAGAGTCAGCTTCACAAAATCTTTTGCCTGAGTTTTCACAAAGAAGTCCTCATTCGGTGGGAAGTGTTGAAACTTCTTTAAGTGCAGACCATAACTCCATGGATGAGATAACAGATGACACCAGTAGGCCAGGTGCTGTGGACAAAAGGACTAACTTTGTCAGGTGTGATACCTTGTCCATGAGTTTGCCAAAGCAGCTCAAATTGACAAGCAGTCAGCACTCATCTGCTTCCAACAGCCTCCATGTTTCCCCACAAAACTTGGAAGATAAAGAAGTTAAAATAAAGGATGAGAGTTCTCCGAAAGTTGTTCCTAAGAAGCCACAGAGGCATGGCCTTCCAGCTGCTGGCCTGCTGAAAAAAGCTGCATCAGCAGAGCTTGTGGACAAAAGTTCTTACACCTCCAGTGAGGACAAATTGAACAGCCTTCTAGAAGGATCTCACTTTGCACATCCACGAGCCAAGGAGCAGGATGCACTTTCGTCCTGTGACATACCCAAACGTTCTTCTGAAAAACCTGTCTGGAAGTTACCTCATCCTATTCTTCCATTTTCAGGAAATTCTGAATCATTAAAATCTGCAACCAGCTTCAGCCACTTGACTGTTGTGACGAAGCCTAGGGCCAAGTCTCTATCTGCTGTGGACATGGACAGGACAGACAAGCCCTGCAAAGACCATCACAAGAAAAATAGCTTGAAAAAGCTTCTGAATATGAAACTGTCGGTTTGCTTAAAGAAAAGTGACTTTCAAAAATTTCTGTCTAAAGGCAGCCAGTCAGTGGAGAGTGCTATTGCCAGCTTTTCCAATGGGGATGGGTATGGAAACAACAACAGGAATATAGGGTCTGTAGGCAGTGAAAGGAAAGCTAAATCTGCCAAGGCTCATTCTGTAGAAATAAGTAGTCCAGCATCACAGAAGAAGAGGCAGAGAAACAGAAGTCAACCTGAGATGAGAAATAACCAAAGGCTGGAGTCTTTAGATAGACATGTACTTGTGGGAGAGAATTTGTCCCAAATGCATTTGAATTCTGCAACCAGCACTTGTGCTCCAGAGTACGAGAATGTGCGTCACTATGAGGAAATACCTGAGTATGAGAACTTGCCTTTTGCAATGGGTGCTAGGAGAAATCTCTGCTCTGAGTGGCAGAACTCCAGCAGCGTGGAAGACCAGAGCACTGACTTCTATGAATTTGAGGAGCCTTGTGAAGCTACAAGCAGGCTTTGGAGACTTGACAGGTAAGATAAAGAGAAAAGGGAAGTTAAACAGCTGCACTGTAACTCTCTTGATTGTACATGTGTTTAAATGATAACTTGAGAGACTGTACCCCTGTGTTAGATGTCAGCAGGCCAGTTGTTCCTGTATATCCTTCTGTATGCTTTTGTTGTTTTGAAAATTACTTGCACTTGGCTGCGAGTCAAGAGGAAAAGTAAGCTAGTTATTCCTCATATATTCCTCAAAATTTGGGAAATTTTTCCACGTTTAATTAAAGCAAATAAAATACAGTCGTGTATTTGTATCCAAGAATATTTCAATGGGGAGGAATGAACCTTGCCAGTCTCACGATGAACTGGAATAACTATCCACAGAGTGCATAGTTGCTAGGTTTGTAGGGGGAATGAATGTATTTTTAGATCAGTTGACAGAGCTGGGAAAAGCAGACAAGCTTTTGGGTATGCAAATTCTTCATCAGGTCTGGAAAGCTTTTTTTGGTATAACAGAAGCTACTGCCTCTCCCTAAATACAGTGAGTCTTCTATGTCTGCCTGTACTCCCAGCAAAGGTGGTAGCGGTGCACAATTTGTGTGACTCACAGAATATTGGTGTGATGGTGTTTGGTAACTCTGCAGGTTGCCGCTGTGTTTCTTCAGCTCAGATAAGATCAGCAGATTCAAAAAGGGATTGGACGGGTTCATAGATATGAGGAAACGGCCTCCAGTTGCACCAGGGAGGTTTACATTGGATATTAGGAAAAATTCATTCACTGAAAGGGTGGGCAGTCAGGCATTGGAATAGGCTACCTAGGGAAATGGTGCAGTCACCGTCCCTGGAAGTGTTCAAGACATGTCTGCCTGTGACACTTGGGGACATGGTTTAGTGGTTAACATGGCAGTGCTGGGTTAACAGTTGGACTGAATGAACTTCAAGGTATTTTCCAGTCTTAATGATTCTGTGATTCTATGTCCAAAACGGATGGTAAATGGAATAGGCAGGAACAGATCTTTTGATATTTGTATTACAGTGACTGGATGCTGAGAAGAGAAATGGGCCACGGGGTGGCCAGATTCATGTGTTCTCCCTAAATAGCATCACGTAGTGTGTCTGTCGGTGTGGTGACAGGTAAAGCATTGCTTTGACCCAGTATGGTATCATGCAATTTCTTAACTTCAGCTAATCAGTTCGTCTCACAGATCCTAAAGATTTATCTCAAACCAGCAATAAGGATTTGAATGAAATATGCAGCCTGTATATTTCAACATCCCCAGCAAACTTCTTCATGCTATTGAGAACATATGCATAACAACAAGAAGAAATGATTTAGCTTCTAGACAGTCACATTTAACTTTGTTTTTCACTGAGAGTTACTAAGTTTTGTTTCATTTTGGATGTGTGTATAGCAAACATATGCTCCGAAGAATCTTATATAGGAAGAGACAAATATTTTAAGGGGCAGCCTATGTTAATTGTTTTATAGCTAATATTATCAATCTGGGTCTGTTTGTTGGAAAGCATGAAACCTTATAATGGAAAGTAGGATTTCTAGTTATGGGCTAGGTACTGGTACATTTATTCAAGTGGTTGTTGAGTGTATTTATAGTTTAAAGCAGGGTGTTTCTTAGTTTTGTCATTGGTATAATTTAAGTTCCTGACAGAGTGTATGCTTTTTGTTTAAGTCTAATCCTTGAGTATCTTGCAGGGATTTTGACCACACTCTCTTAGTATTCCCTCAATTTGGTGCACCTAAGGAGGGTGAGAGCAAACTTAAATAAGGATGCATTTCATGTGTTTATGTGACTCATTTTGGTTTGTGTTGTTTTGTTCTGAATCCAGGTGAATATCTGTCTGCTTTAGGAAAAGGGTAGTTTTGCTGGATGAAGCATGGTAGATGTGAGATTGCAGTTGCTCCTGAAGTGAAATTTTGTAGTTTTCTTATCTGGCTAAATGTGTGAGATTTATAGTTATTCTCTCTCCACACAAACCTTCCCCAGTACCAATGGTGATGTAAGGGTTTAAGTGGTCTCCCTGGCACATCTATACCTGAAGCTGCTCCCTAAGTTGGATGTTCTGGGCACAACTGGGTTTGTGTTGTTTTTCTTTAAAAAGCACATGTAGAAAACCATTACCAGAGTCATTTATGTGTTTATTTTAAATCAAATTAAATAGTTGGAAATTACCTTATGAAACAAATAATGCATGTAGTTACTTCAGTAGATTTCAGAGAATAAAGAAATCCCTAGGGAAAAAAGGGGACACGACTATACAATAGTCTCCTGACCTGGATCAGTGCTGCTGGGAGAGCAGGGATGAATATTCGTTTTGGCTCTGCCTTGGGAGGTGTAAGGGTCCTTGCCTAGACAGGCTGGGGAGGCAGCTTCTCCAGTTTTCCCATCCAGTGTTATCTCAAATCCTTTGAAGCTTCCTTATCAATGTTGTCTTACCCTTTCTGCATAGTTCTGTAAGAGGTTTTTATCATTTCCTGGGCCAGGCAGTATTATAAAACCAGGCAGAGAAACAGTGCTGCTGTTGTTATTGAAATAATTGCCTCTCGTGTTTTCCCCGGCCTGTCAGAACACGCACTCAGCTCTTTTTCATAGATCATGGCACACAAATTCCTGTAATGCACTGCTAATGGGGATCTCAGAGCAAATTATGTTATGATTAAAGCCAATGTACAAATGACATTGTTCTTCTGAGAAATTCAGACCAATTGCTTGCACTTCTAGTCATAATAGCACATATTCAATATATTAAGTCTGAATGCCAGTCTTGCCATTACCAGAAGAGTTAAGTGGTGTCTTTAGCTCATGCTACATTTCTTTCTGGAGGAAGACATAAAATTTAGATAATGTACTCAGTGCTTTGGTGGTTACTGAGAAATTTCCTCATCCATCCCATCTGGTGAAACCAGTATGCTTTAATGGAGAATGGTAATAGCTTTTGACACTTTTATCTGAACTTCATATATCTCATTTAATTCAGATATGTTTTGTTTGCTTGAGCCTTCCCACAGGGAATTAAATGCAAATGGCAGGTCTAAGTAATTAATGGTAGGTATCAGTTGTCAGAGCTTCATTTCATCACTGAGGTGAAACAGATGCTGCTGATGGGAGTCAGAATGGATTTGGTTCCATTCTGACTCCCATTTGGTTCCAGAAGTAGTTCGGGGGAATAGTCTCAATAGTAATGTCATTACCTTGGGAGCAGATAATCTATATTTTGTTTCCACTATACAAAAAAGAAGTCTTTTGAAATGCTGTTTCAGGATTGTTTATTTTGGTCTGGCCTACCTGTTTGACTGCCAATTTGAAATGGATAATTTAGATGAATGTGTTTTTATAAGGACTCTGTAAACAAAGTGAGTGAAGACTAGATGCTGTGAGATAGAAAATGTGCTGTTAAGTGTAAAATAAGTTTTAAATATAATTTTCCAGCCACAGATAACAACAGGAAATGCAGCTCTCTGGATTTGGTGGGTTTTGTGGTTTGGGGGGTTTTTATTTTTTTGGGTTTTGTAGTTCGTTTGTTTGTTTTGGGTTTTGTTTTGTTTGGGGTTTTATTGGTTTTGGTTTTTAGGGTTTTGGGGGTTTTTTTGCAAAAACAATGGTTCAGGCCTGAAAAGTGAGATGAAAAGTCAGTGATGCTGGTAAAACCACAATTCATTTAGTGTTGTCTGATACCGGTAGTTGTAATGGTTGTTTCAAAGTAACACCATTATTTTGAAAATTCCAAGTGAAAGAGAAATATTTATGCATTAGTTAGCATATTTTTAGTGCCAAACCTTTATTCTGAGGAGGACAGCAAAATCTTATTTAGATCTAAAAGTAATATTGAGTACACATGTGTCCAGTAAACTAAAGATGCAAAGGAACAGTGAATTTGCCTTGGAACGTCTGTCATGCTGCAGAAAACAAACTTTTTTGGATTTTTTGGCCTTCCTTTTGGTATTTGTTACATTTTTCTAGGCAAGAGAATTGTATTTCAGGTTGAGTGAGTCTACTCCTTCAGCCTTCTGGGAATAGCATACTGCATTTACTGGCTACTTTTGACAGTGTTCCTTCAAGATGTTGCAAATATACATTACTGCTAATTTATTTATAAATGTGTCATTGTGTTTTCAGCTAGGATTTTTCTTTGGAAAGGCCTGTTGGGGGGAGTACCATGTGACAATAATCCTTTATGATTTCAATGTTGGTTTAATTAAATATTACTTCATATTTTCCCCACACCTGCTGATTTAGATTAATCCATTGGTTTTCCAGAAAAGAGCGTGTCAATGCAAAATATAAGTTTAGTTTTCCGTACTAAATTCTGTTTTGGTGACTGAGTCCCCAGAGGTCAATTAAGTGTCCATGAAAACCTTTGTGGAATATTGAATTTCATATTGAAATCTGTGAGGTTAAGCACTTCACTTTGATACATATTCCTCTTTGATGTTGTGGTGGAGGTTTGTTTAGGGTTTTTTGTGTGTTTTTGTGGGCTTTTTGGTGGGGTTTTTTGGTTGGTTTTTTTTGGGTTTTTTTTTTTTGGCAATTGCAAAATTCCCATTCAGAAACACTAAATTAACAAGTCTGCAAGATCTAAATAGCATTTAGCATACTGCAAGTTCAAGCCCTTATGCTGAGATTTGAATGCACAAAACACATTTTAGGTATTGGAGGTGTTATACATTAAAACCCATGTCTTCCTTTTCTTGAATTTTTGAAGGATATAACTTCCTGATAAGTAGAGGCCAAGTATGTAGATTTTTTTATTTCACCTGTTTCTCAAAGATTGTAATGGATTATTTTCTGCTCTGAAGAAGGTTGGTTTCTCCTTCTTCATCAGCTCTGCAGTCTTGTCTTCCAGTCTCCCCTGTGTGTCTAGCTGGCTTCTGCCACCCTTAGTTGTACATAAAATTCTTTCTCTGCAATTGTCCATCAGGTTTTAATGACATAGCTTTGATAACAGGCTATTTAGGTTTCCTATCAGGCTTTATTATCCTTGGTCATGTGTTATCATTGGCTTTCTTTTTATGTTCTGCTTCCTTGAGCCTGCCTTTCTTTTCCCCTCCCTGCTTTTCTCACATGCATTCCCGTTGTGGTGCAGCAGGGAGGCTTCTGCCGGCTCTGAGTGCTTCTCGGTAGAGGAGCGGGTCAGAGGGCTCAGATCTCCGCTCCCAGTCCCCCCGAGGCTGCCTGCAGAGCCTCTCTGCCAGTCCCGGCCCCAGAGCTGGGAATGGACAAGAATGGACAAAGCAATTCTTGCCTATCAGATATAAGGAATAAACCATTTTGCTGACTTCTCACTTTTTGCTCTTACAGACCATGAAGAAACAAATTCTGTAATTGTTAGGTGTGTCTAATCAGAGTCAAATCAGGGAGGCTTGGAAGTGTTGGTGAGAAGTGGTTGTAGTACAGTTGCCTGGGAATATTCATGTTTGACATAAGGACTTTGGGAAGAATGCAGGCACTGGGAACCTTGGGTCTGGAATTCCTCTATTTTGTAGTGTCAAGTTAATTATTTTGTACTATTAGGGTAGCATGTCAAACTGCACAGAAGACTGGCAGTCAATTTTTTTACTCAGGAGAGCATAGGGACTGGTTTGGGTTTTTCTTTCTTTCCAAGAAACTTTGTGTGAGTCAATGTCTCCATGATCTGCTTTTCCAGTAAGAGAAGTTTTCCTTAGCATTGGAGTGTCTTTCAGTTATATAGCTTTACAGGCTTTACAGTTTAGTCTGCTATACAATCTGAAATAAAATGCATATACTGTAAGAAGAAAATACTGACACTCTACAAAAACACTCAAATCTCCTAAAGCAAGCTGATAGAACTATGCTGATTTTTCCCCCCTCCTTTTTTTTTTAATTTTTAAAAATCAGAATAAATAGGAACTTTATTAGAATCTTAACACATTCTCATGCAAATACGTTTTTGAGATGTGCTGATTTAATCTGTTTTGACAATGGGAGAGATTCTGAGGTCTGATCCTCTCCATCTTCAATGAGGGAGAGAAAGGAGCTGGAGAACTACATTTTTCCAAGACTGCTATTCTGGTATACAATCCAGTCATAAAAATATTTGAAACGTCTCATGAAATGCAAATAATTGTGAAGATCTCCAAGATGGTAATGAAAAAAAATTTTTGTCTTTGATATTTGTTTCATCCCTCTTTTCAAGGGCTCCCTCTTGATTTTGGTCAAAGAAGGAGGTGGGTGAAGAAGGCTGGCATGGCCAGGGAAACTTTTGACAGAGTTGGAGGTGCAATAATGAAAGACTTGTAAGTTACCAGGTGGTGTTACAAGTGCTACATAAAAACAGATGTGGTTTCAATTCTCAATGTTATCTTTTTATTTAGGTAGTTAGGGCTGGGTGTGCTTTTGAGTATGAGAGGCAATCAGATGGTGGCGGTGGTGATGAGGCAGGCACTGCTGTGAGCACTGCCCACTGCTGGGTGAATCCTCATCCACTCTCCAAAATGTTTGGTGGCTACTTTGGTCACAGTCTTGTGCAGTCTAGAAAATAAGCTTGATGCTCATGCAGTCCATATGCACTAAAAGGGCCATTTCGAGGGTTAACTCCACTATCCTTTGTTTCCCACTGAAGAAATGCTCACCACAGATAGCAAAAAGGTCCTAACTACTGTTCCCGTTGCTCCCGCGGTACAATACAAGGATGTCCTTGTCCTTCCGGTGACGTTGCCCTCAGCTCAGTGTGCTGGCTCTTCGCTTCAGCTGGAGGGTGGCTCAGTGTGATGTGGGGGAGCCTGAGGGAAGCAAAGCAGTGCATAAAGCTGCTGTGTCCCTTAGGCTCCTTCCTAGCCCCCTCTTCGTGGGTAACAGGAACTCGGGTGTCACGCACTTTCGTAAATTAATCTGCAATGCTTTATCTTTCTCTTTCCTCTCTTATTCCATGTTTGTGTTTTTCCTAATTTTGGCATTCTTCGTATGTATTTCCTTTTCCAAAAGGCGGAGGAAGCTAAGTTAACGCTGCATATTTGTCACCGATGTTGGCCTTTCTCCCCCGCCTCCAACCTGTGCGCTCTCTCTCCTTTTGCCAACCGTGATATAAATTAACAAAATGTAGCTCTAGAGAATACATCAGATGTAGAATGGAGAGTCAAATGTGATGTGAGAATTGATGAAAAACCCATTTATATGCTCCACAGCAGTCTTTTCCTGTGGGTTATTTTCAGCATCAGCTCAGGAAATGTGCTCGTGGAGCTCTGTGGCACAGTGGTATTCCAACCGCATTCTAATGTAATGGTGTGTGTAAAACAGTAGGATTTTTGGGTGGCACAAAGTAAATGTGTAAAGAAAGCAATCAAAATATTAACTTCATTTTTTATTTAAATGCCAGCAGTGATATTAATATGCCACAATTACCCAACATTATATTTGACCTAGTAAAGTATGTTTTAGTGAATAGATTTGCAAAAGCGTGCAGCTATCTTGTTTCAATGCATTAGGCAAAACTTAGGTTAAAAAAATGCTGGTTTTATTTTAGAAGCTAGAATCCAGTAAGTTTCATTTAGAAATACAAGGTTTATACAAGTTTTAATTTTTCTTTAAAATACCTTTGTGCTTATGAAAAACTGTTCTACTCAAGCAGAAGAGGACTTAGGAAATCTTCAAGATGCGTATAAATAAAGGTAGTTTCTACCAAACCTACCATTTTGATAGCTACAACCTGACACTTATGGCTCAGTGATTTCAGCTGCCCAGAGTTCACTTGATTTTTGTTGTTTTTATTGTTGTTTTCCCGGTGGTGTTTGTGGGGGTAGGCTGTTCTGTACAGATTTTTACATGAGATGAAAAGTTTATAAAGTGTCAAAATCCCATTCTTCTAATTTGTGCAAAAGATTAGAGGAAGAGATACCACAAGTCTAATCTTGGAAGTAGCTCAGTTGTTCTTTGCTCTTAGTCTGTGTTGTTCTCAACCAAACTATTTCATCCTCTTTTTTCTGGCATATTGTCCAGGAAGCTGCATCAGCTCCCATGCATGCAGAGGGTTGTGTGTTTAGGAGCTAAGCCACTCCATTTTGATTTCAGATCTAAGTCAGTACCTTTTGAGTAATCTGTTACTCAGCTCTCTTTTGTCATCTTCTCGATATCTGATATGTAAAAAAAAACCTGAGTGCAATAGGATGTGTGTTATTTCTAAATTGAGTGAGCAACTGTTTGAAGAGAGATATTGGAGCCCTGATTTCAGGGATAGTCACCCAAAAATCACAAAACTAATGCTGAGTCATTACAGAAGATATTGGGTAGGGCCTTGCATTAACTCTGGTTATAGTGAGCAGAAGTAGCTATGCATTGAAATGTCATGGTAGCTCTGGCAGGGTAAGGTCAATTTTATTTGAAATGGGTATTAATATGAAGATTTGTTCTCACTTGTTCTAAGTTTTACCTTTCCTATTCAATACATTTGTTTTGACATTTTTTGTCACAATTATATTATAGTTTTCCTGAAATCTGTTTAGTGTGTGCTAGAGTTCTGTTGTGGTTTTTCCTTTTTTTGTGTGTGACTGGAAAACCAAGTGCTGTTTTTTCCTTCTCATCCTGCTGTCCTTTCCCAATCTAGTTTATCCCACTAGGATCTGTTTTGTGAATTGAGAGAAGTTAGAACAAGAGGTCCTGATTGTGAATGAGTGCCATATTTTGCTGGTCCTTTTTTTTACATTGTTTTTGCCAGGAGTTTTTTCCAAGGTCTTGTCCATGAGCATTGCAGCTCTCCCTATGAAACAAGAATCAATGATAGGGGAAGGTAAAAAGCTCTAAATTCTGCGGTAAATCTGTTAAAAAGATAATTTGAGAGCTGTTTGCACCTTTTTTAAACTGTGCTTTCTGAAATCACGCTGCAAAGGATGCTCATGACTGTAAATTCTCTTAACCTACACTGGGAGACAGGTAATCCCTCACAGCTTTTGGTGGTGATGGAAAACACCAATACAGGGACCCCTTCCCCTTTATGTGCTTCCAGGCAAGGGTTTAAATTCCTAGGTTTTGCTGCAGTGTTTCAGTTTCCAGTACCAGTGCTCAAGACTGTCCCATTGTATCCTCCTGGATTATATTCTGCTACATTGGCATAATCTCCTTTTGGCACCTTTGCTGGGATGGGTAAAATAAGTAAGACTCCCGGCCTAGGCTGCATTTCACCCTCATTTTTTTGCTTCATGGTCCAATATGCCCAAAGGAGAAATGAAAAACAGGGGGACATGAAGACAACAGTGAGGGAGGGGATTTTTTAGCTCTAATGGTAGACAGATACCATTGTTCAGAGAATCTGAAGTTCAGGTGACAGTTGTGAATTTATGATTGGTTAGGCTCCAGGTGCCTCTGGAGGGATATGAAGTTCATCTTTATGCTTTCTAGACTGGCTTTTGGAAGGGAAAGTGCTGGTGTTGGCTTCTTCAGGCTGCTTGTGGAGGGGAGGTGTTGCAGCAAAATGTAACTCATCCAAAAAGTGCAGTAATTGATGCCTTTACTAATCTTGCTGATCGGTAGTCTCCTTATATATTTTCTTAAACCTTCCATAGAAACTCATTTGTGATCTTGGTTATTATTCATGATTATTTGTCACTCCGAGTGTCTGTCCTGCTTGGCACAGTGTCAGCTGTGCCACGCTGTTCAGGAGCTGAGCTGTCCCACCGTGGGCACCAGTCTTCTTGCAGACTTTTAAACTGAGACCTCTCTCTTTCTTACCCTTTTCTTTTTTAATGTGGCTTTGCTGTGGTGAGTCTAGAAACATCTGAAGCATGCGTGTGTGTTTATGTTGAACTTTCCAAGGAACCGGGGAATTGTCAACAAACATCTCACTGAAGATGACTTCTGTTAGCATGGGAGGCTTCCTGTGGTGAGCCATCCTTGGGTGCCTCTGGCCTCAGGAGCTCGTGTTTGCAAATCACAGCTAAATAAGGAGATAATTTCAGATCTGTTTGCACCTTTTTTAAACCGTGCTTTTTAAAATTGTGCCATGTAAGTAGGGGCATGACTGTATTGATTATAGTGTGCCTGAAGTAGAGTGACTGACAGAATGGATTACTTAATAAATTTTGTACTTTTTTTTTTTTACTGTGGAGCACATATGACGAATGCTTTTTTTTTTTTTTTCCCTTGCTTAGAATGTGAGTCAGCTGTATTTTTCTTTCTTCTCATTGAGGAAAGGAGTAAATGCTGTCTTGACCAGAGGATAACAAATGCTGAACTGAACGCTGCTGGCTGCAAATGCCAGGATAACTTGGTTCAAGCAAGTCAGGTGTCGAAGTTTGCAGTATGCTCAGCCAAGTGTAGAAGGCGCTGCCAGTGGTATGGCATGATCTAACAGGCTAAATGTGGTGGCAGCTCTTGCAGTGTTTATGATATCCTCCTTGCCCAGAAATCCCAGGTGTAACCAGTGAGTGCCAGAGGTGAGGACTGGGACAAAGAGGGTAGTTGTTGGTGTTTCTCCTGGCAAGAGCAAACTCCTGGCATTCCCACATGGCCTCTCTCAGCAGGCAGCCCATTGCCCAGGAGGCAGCAGACAGCTTTCAAAGTGCAAGTGGCTCTGAATAAAAATCCATTTCAAATAGATTGTATTGTGCTTTTCTTTTGAGAGTGTATTTCTGTCATCAAGGAACCTGGCTTTTTATTTTAAAATGTAAACATTAATGAGTGCATACAGTGCATATGATTTTGTTTAAAATAATTCTGTTTCAATTCTTGAAGTCTTTAAATTGCAATTTGAAGAATGAACCTGGAGTGCACCAAATATTTTCAATTGTAGTGGCTCAGCTGGATGCTGATCGTTTCTGTTTTATAGCTGTGATTCTTGAGGAGTGTTTATGTTTGTAACTGAATCCTTAAAATTCCCTAACCAGCCTGGAAAGAATATAGCACAACAGTTCTAAGCAATGCAAATAATCACAGGTTCATTGGTCTAGTTTGTTTGCCCCCTTGTTTTGTGGTGTGTTTTTATTTTAAAGACCATTGTAGAAGTTTGTTTTATTCCTTGGCATGCCACCTATGGAAGAATTGCTTGCAAAAGGAAATAATTAATCTCGCAGGCATAATCTGTTTAGGCAGTCTTAAAAGATACAAATAAAAAGAAGATAAAAATTAATTGTCATGTTCCTTAGGATCACACCAATAAAAATTCATGTCTGGTTGACTTTTTTCTTGTTATTAGTCCTAATAATATGAAGAACTTACTAATATCATTGACTTCTTACTGCAGAAGAACGAATGGCATAACATTAAAGCTATTGTGTAAAATCATATTTGTGAGGGCACCTTGCTGTCTTGCTCTCTTGCTGTGAAAAAGCACCATTTTTGGCAGAGAAGTGGAAGCCCCAGCAGCTTGGCTGCAATAAAGCAACCAGTTTCCAGTGCTGGCAGCCAAGTCAGCACTGCAAGAGACGCAGCAGCATCCACCAGCCTTTCTCAGGGTCCACTACACCTCAAGAAGAGAGATGTGGTCTCAACTTCACCTTTTTTCATCTGTGAGTGTCATTAAATCAGAGAGGTGACTGGTGCAGGAATAATTCAGATAAGTAATCCCCCTGGCCTAGGTTGCATTTCATCCTCATTTGCTGCTTCATGGTCCGGTATGACTGAAGGAGAAATGAAAAGCAGGGGGACATATTTTTTAGCTCTAATGGTAGACAGTCACCGTGGTTCAGAGAACCTGAAGTTAAAATGAGAGGTGAATATATGATGGATTAGGCTCCAGGTGCCTCTGGAGGGACATGAAGTTCATCTTTAGGCTTTCTAGTCTGGTTTGTGAAAGGAAATGTGCTGGTGTTGGCTTCTTCAGGCTGGTTGTGGAGGGGAGGTATTGCAGCAAAATGTAACTCATCCAACAAGTGCAATAATTGATGCCTTTACTAATCTTGCTGATCAGTAATCTCCTTATATATTTTCTTAAGCCTTCCATAGGAGCTCATGATCTTGGTTGGCATCCCTTATTATCTTAGTACTTTGCCAAGTATGTTTGCTTTCTAGAACTGATTTTCTTTTTTCCAAAAGCCTGTAGTAATTTAATAATGAAGATACTGGACTGTCTTTAAAAAGAAGCATTAAATAAAAGCAAAGGAAATTCACTGAACAAAATGAAGTGGTTATTAACAAAGCAATACTTTCACTTTTGCTTTGGCTTTCCAGGAGCATCTTCTGTTGTTTGAGCACCCAAATCAGGAAATTTCTTCCTAAATTGTTTTGGGATATTAACTCGAATTCTATATTTACTGTCCTTCCTCGAAAGAGATTCTGAATTTTGGTAGGACCAAACAGAAAAGATTCCATAAAACATTTTGTTTCTCTAAGTTTTTTACCGTTGCGTTTTCCCAGAAGCGTACAACTAGGGTTCATGGAGGGAATCAGTGAGGCATGCTTACACCTATTGGAAGTGTGAGGGGCTATGGAAAAAAATGTAACAGTGTTATCAGCTATTGCCTTCACAGAGAACCAGCATGCTTTTAGGTCTTAAAAATCCAGCAGCTGAATATGCCTTAGTTACTACAATTGATTGCAGGGAATGGTGATATTAAAAACTGAAAATGGATAAGCACTAATAATAGTTGTTTCCTCTCTGGGGAAAAATGAGGTGCAAGCAGCTGTGAAAAGATTGTGAAATGCTGTAATGATATGAACAGGGTTTGAAACGAAGTCTTATAGTTGGGCATGTTTACTTGCTCTCTGAAGTTCTGGTGTGTATTTTTTTTAGTTGAGTAGGAACTTCGGTTTGTGTAGTTTTGCCTGCATGTTGAAGGCTTACTTTAAAAATAAACAAACAAACATAAACACCCACAAAAACCATGCAATAAAATCCTGGAGGAAGAGACAGAAAAATAAAGCAGATTATAATGAAGATTCTTTTTAAAACAACAAAAGGATGAGAAATGAAGTGTTTAGCAGAGTGTTGTGTGCAAGGTTCTGTTCATTCAGCATTCCTACATATTTTTATCACTTACTGAAAGTAGGAAAAAGATCTAAAAATAATGAAGATCACAAGGAAATGTGTGTAAAGCAGTAGCGTGGATGAATCTATTTTAGCAAATACTTTGGAACTGTGGAAACTTGCTTTTTAGTAGTTAGTGATGCTAACAGTTGAAGTCATTCCAATATACTATAAAATACTTAATGTTAGAGCATTCCATTGCAGAGAATCTTTCTGAATGATCTCAGTCAACCTTAAAATACTATTTGCCTTCTAAAGGAATTGGAAACTGAGACTGAAATGTTAATTGTGACTTCAGGCTATAGTACCCTCTGCAGGGTCCTAATCAACAGTGTCTAAAGGTGAAGTCCCAAGTGTATTTGAAGCTTCTATAATAATACCAATAAACTAGTCTGAGCTAGTCTTGGTCACCTCTTGAAGACAGTAAGTGGTTTTTATGCTGATTAGGATTTATTTTTCCAGTGGTAATAGTCTGATGGCAATTCTTAAGTTTTGACAGTTTATCTTGCTGTATGTCTTACTAGGACCAGCATGTTTTATTTCATTAGTATTTTACTATTGCAATAGGAAAATACAGCACAACATGTATGCATCATCCCATAAGTTGCTCATTCCAAGGCAAACTAATGATTCCTTCATTTTATGTGTCAAATAAAAAAGCCCCACATCTATATTTAGAAAACTTGCTCACGAGATACAGCAAGATGTTCTTAGTGCGCAGCACAGTGAGTTGGCAGGGATGGTGTTTCACATGACTGATAATGCAGAAGTTTCTGTTGGTATTGCTGTGGGTAGGACAAAGAATCGTGATGAAGAGGGAACAAGATAGAGACAGTTCACAGTATCCCCAAAATACCTATCAGAAGAGCCACTTAAAATAAGCCTTACTG
Source organism: Daphoenositta chrysoptera (assembly GCA_013397915.1). Taxonomy (NCBI): domain Eukaryota; kingdom Metazoa; phylum Chordata; class Aves; order Passeriformes; genus Daphoenositta; species Daphoenositta chrysoptera. The sequence goes on from VZRO01002563.1 coordinate 145,104, forward strand.
CATGCTTGTGGTATTTTGGAAAAGGGGAATTGATATGTGTTAGAAAAGACACTGTTTATTTAAAGATTTACTACTATTTCCAAAAACAGTTAGAGTGCAAGGGATTTCACTTTATCTAGAGATAACTTTAAGAGAACCATACATACACTTACGTTCCAGATAACTTCAGAGGTAAAAGTACAGAAAAGAGTAATCAGTAAACACAAAACTGCTTTCTGTTTCGCCAGAAAAGCCATAGCATTTACCATGAAAGGTTAAGGTGTAATGTATGAGGACAATTGCGTGTTCTTCAGCACGTGGCTGAAAACACAAATGAACACAGTGACTCTGTCCCTATTTTCTCTGAAGAAGAGGACACAACTGCAGATGCCACCAGGAGGGCATCTACCCATGGCTGCACATATTGCATCCTATCCCTGAATTGACAGCTTGTTTGATTCTGGAAAATGGCTGAGTGTGAACTGACTCTTGATCATTAATCATCTAATCATCCAATGTGTTTTTTCTTCAAAAAGCAAAGAAAGAGGGGAAAAAGTATTAAAAATACCACTAAAAAAACCCTCAACAAGATGTATCATGTGGAAGAACCGGAGGGCTGTGAACTGAGCAATTACAGGATAAAAATGTATAGGGATTATGAAGAGGTGCTTTGGTGGAGCAGATACTGCGCGCAAGATTTTATACATGGTTCTCTCAACTCTCATAACTTCCTTGATGTGAGTAGTAGGTGCATAAGCACCACGAAGGCCAGAAAAAGAGTTTGCTGCTTAAAGATTGTGATTTATAGGAAGAAAAAAAGCTTATACAGTGAGTGGCTGTCTTGTGTGGACACTTACTACACATCCTAAATTATCACTAGTTAATTAGTAAAATTTTTAAGTAGGTTTTTGTTGGTTTTGTTGTTTGTTTTTTTTTACTGAAACTTTCTATTAGATAAGCTGACTAATCTTACATTTAGAAAATGCTTCACACAACACAAGCCAGCCTGTTTGTTCTTCATCCTTCAGTGGTGAGGGGATTGTGTTTGAGCAAGTAAAACACAGCTTCACCTGGAAGTATTCTTGTCTCTGACTTCCGAATGGGTGGATTTTCTAAAACTTTTAAGATTTGGCACAGTTGCGCTGAAAGGTTTAAATGCAAAAAGACAGCAGTTTGGGAGTGGGCATCCCGAAGAATATGTTGAAGCAAAGGAACAGTGATGTCACAGGTGTGAAAACAATGATGAGAAGGAATCTCAGTTAAAGGAAATAACCACAGCAATTAAAAACAAATATTCAGGCTAGGAAAAAGGACAATAAAATGTCTATTAACAAAAATGGACATTAATGAATAGGGGACTAAAAAGTGTATTCCAGTGTGGTTGGAGATAAAGAACTTAATATATTTTGCAGTGAGGGAAAAAATACCCTTGATCAGAGATAGATTCACTGACAGATGTGAAAGGTAAAGCTGAGTAATTTAGTAAAGGAAGGAATAGCAGTAATTTCTGTTGCAGGTTATGACTAAAGCTGGGGCATATATCTACCTCGTGTCATGTTACTGATGTAATAAATATGTTTGTCATAATAAAAGAAAATTAGATGGCATCTGCTAAAATAAATATTCTCAGCTGACTGTGAGTTACATAAACTGGACAAGGAATTTTCTGAATTGCTGAAGTTAGTGAATAACTGCAGAAATCTTAGTTTCCTGCTAGCATGATTTCCAGGGAAAGCTCCAGTAAAAGCTGCTGTTTTGCCTTCCTGAAACTCCTGGAGACTATATGGGAACTGTCCCTGGCATACACCATATGCTGTTGTCATCAGCACTCGTCTCGTTGGTGTCTGCTCTCTTCCTGCATGAAGGTGATAGTTTCCAAACTGAAATAAAGGGGTGTCTCTCTGCACCCAGGGTGCTGTAGTCTTGGCTCAGGACCTTGTTTGAACTGGGTGATGACCTTACAGTTGTCTCCCTCCCCCCACCCCATTCGGTTCTGGGAGACAGTAACTGCTTGGGAGTTTCCCAATTCCTTCCTTTGTTGTCGTAATAGAACCAAGTTATTTTAATCTTCTTTATGTCTTCATGGCTGACCAAGGTCTGTCCACAGGCCAGCTAATCTTTTTCTCCAAATAAATTTCTATTTGTGATTGGCATTTTTTGTGTTGGTTTGTTTGGTTGTTGGTGAGATTTGTTTGTTTTTAACTCCATCTTGAGCATTGAGTAATCAACACTTTGCTGTAGCAGAATCCCCTTCCTTATCCTGTTGGGCACTCTTGCTGAGGGTGCACTCAGTCCCACTGTCCGTGTCACTGGCAAACCTGTTTAACAGCGCCAGTCCCAATACTGGACCCAAGCCCTGAGGAATGCTTCTGCTTTTCAGATTACTGGCAGATACCTTCCATGGGAGCCATGGTGACAGGTTTGCTTTCTGGTAGCTATCACACAGAGAGGTGACAAGTCTGAACAGTTACCCTCCATCCCCACTTTCCTCTGATTCAAAGCTAGGAAAAGATCGGTTGTAACTATGCCTTGCCTCAGGAGGCAGAGGGCCAGGTATATGGAGAAGTGTTGGCTGGCAGTTGTTGGCTGTGCAAAATTAGGTGTTTATCAGCCCGGTGAGATCTCTGCTGGCTGCAGCAGCTCGTGGACAAGGGTTCCTGGATTTGCATTTTGTTTTGCAGAATAGCAAATCAGTTTTGGCTCGTGTCAAAACAAGTCTGTGGCATCCCAGCATCTTTTTGCAGACCTTGAACACAGATTATGTGATTTTTAGACAGCTTTAGTGTAACTAGAAGTTATTAGATATTTTTAAGGATTAAAAGTAGGAGCCCAGAGATTTGCTGTGTTTCTATGTAACCTTTCAAAAACTTAAGGCTCTGTTTCCTCTAGTCTGTTTTCCTATCCCTACCCCCTTTTTTATTTTCTTCTAGAATTGCATTTCTTAAATCTCTACTGAAGTTGTGAAGGCTAGTTAGAGGAAGAAGATTGCATCTCTGTCTCATGCAATTCCTGTATTGCAAATATGGTTGAAGCTAATAAAAAGAGACCTCTATAATGATTGTACAGCAGCAGAACAAGGTTATGTTTTATATCTTTGATAGCTATCTGAAAGGTGTCTGTTTCTGGGGGATGGGTGTTTTTAATCACAAAAGATTCTGCTTCGCTGTTTTTAAGAAGAATTGTTGGACAAAATGGTTATGATATTGCCATCAGTGATGCAGTTGTTTAGCCTATGCACTGAGAAACAAGCCTGTATGTATACTTGCATCTAGAATTTCACACAGAAAGCTCCAGTGTGAGTACCATATCTGGAACAAGACCTGCTGCTGTGAGAGAGAAGATAGCAAAATAGCTGTGATCCTTCTTTATCCTTCTGGCACACAGTACAAGTGTAGCTCTATACATGTGCATAGCAATAAGGGAGTAGATTTATTAGACTTTGTTGTTATGCAAACTCCGATGGACATGAATAATATAAATACTCCAAAGGTACTGTGACTTTTGCTTGCTGTCAATGACCAATGTATCAATACTGGCACAAATAAAATGTTGCAGAGTTACGAGTCCACTGTGGATAAGCCTCCAGCAGTTGTAATATTCAGACTACCCACTACTGTTTTCAGGGTCTCTGAGACCAAGTAGATAATCTGTTGTGGGGTGAAAGAGAAAACTCTTTACATAAATAAAATATGGTGTGTATATTTTAATATTAGGTCCTTAGAAGAACACCATGATCATCCCAACGTGGTAATCGGAGATCTCCAGTCAGATGAAGAAGATATCATGAACAGTTCTGATGAAGATGATGACACAAATTCCGATTCCAGCAAAGGGGAGACTGATCCTCAAGAAGATAAACAGGTATCTTTTTATCTTCTGAAGCTATTCCTTACTCTTGCAGTATTTCATAAGTTGTAACCTATTTGGATATCCTTACTTCTCAGTCTTGAATGCCCTGAAACCAGACTGCCCGTAGAGCAGTGCCTCTCCTTAGCACCAGTCCCAGCAGCTGTTTCCTTTGATAGTAGTTACATCTGCTTCCTTTCCTTAAAAATAATTTAAAACAAACAAACCAAACCCAAAGCCCCAACAAGATAAGCAAAAAAACCCAATGAAACTTTTTAGTGCTGGAAAAGAAGACTTGGCATGTCAGGTCTGAATATTGTTAAACCAATTGAGAAGAATAAATTGGGAGAGGGAAAGAGTCAAGGGAAAAGTTTGTTCCTGTGAAACTAAATAAGACTGTACCTGTATAGAAGCTACCTTACCTTACCTGCCTCTAGAAATGCCCTTAACCTTTCACACCAGCGTTTTACAGGAATGTGTCCCCATTAGGAGGGTTCTCAGGCAGGTTTTACAGAGTAATTCAGCACTTGCTGTGATGCATCTGCTGTTGCTGGCTTCAGCTGCCTGCGGCACGTGCGGCCGGCAGCTGGGAATTAACAACCAACTTCCTTACAGTGAGAGCAGCTGCAGAGGAGAATGAAGCAGTCTCTGCATCGGTCAGCAGCTGGGCTTGTTTTATTTTTCCTTACCGCAAGCATCTGGCCATTTTGATGGTTTATATCTGTTAGGGGAGTTACAGGGCTCCTTTCCAGTGTTGTGTCGGAGAGCATTATTTGTATCCCTTTGGTTCTCCCATTAGAGATCCTCAGAGCCAGAGTATCTTTGTCTGAGCAAATGCGAAGTGGCTCTCTCAGCACCAGCTGGTATGTGAAAAGTCTTTCAAATGGGGTTGAAAAAAGACTGTGGTATTTCGTTTTGTAATTGTTTAGCAGTAGCATCTTGTTCTCAAAATACTAATTTTCATCTCATTTGCAACATGACACATCTACAGTGATGGCAGATACCTTGCTCTGCATAATTGACTTACTTGTGAATTCAGTCTTGTAGGGAGCGTGTCAGCTGTGCTTTCTAAATAGACCCAGAGGCCTTAGAATAGGTGTTAAAATCTCGCCTGAATGCGATGGACCTACACTGGATAGATCTAAGTGTTCTTTGGAAATAAGTTTAATTTCATAAGTAAAATCCCAGATCTGTGTGCAGATGTCTGTCTGTATAGTATATAAAATAAATAACGTATTTTGCATATATGTGGTGTTATACCAAATTATTTAATTTAGAAATTAATTTTACTTTACTAATCAGGCATGGTGTCATTTGAATTCCAATGAAAAAATTTAATTTAGATTTATTTTTTATTTTGAATACAACAATATCATTAAAACCTTCGTATGAGTATTATCTGTTCCGTGGTTTAACTTCCAGCACTTGAGACTTATTTATTAGTTTGGAGAAGAACTAAATCTCCAGAGAAATCTTGCAGCATTAGTGCTTCTGAACCAAAGTTTTGTGGTTAAAATGCCACTGATAATTTAATTTTCTAGATAAACCGTTCAGTGCCCATATTATACTACCATACTCAATACAGCCTTCCCAGGACTTCCATCTCACTTGAGTTGTATATCCTGCGATGTTTTAGGGCTCCTCATCCTCTCTTTCTTTGCAGCCCATTAAAAAGAAAGCCTGAATGTGCAAGAGATGTGGTTACAGCTGGCAGCAGAGAAGCATATGGCAAACCATGAGAGCTGTTTTGGAGAAAAGTGTTCTATCTGAGGGAAATTGTACATGGAAGTTACACTGTGTAGCAAGCACATTTGCATCCAGATGCCTGCCCCATTTGCTTTGTTGTGCTTGGTCCCTCTATCTGATGTTGGACAGTGCCTTTGGTTTTTTGGAAGCCAGATGTGCGCATGAAACCCAACATCATCTCCACAGTGTTGCAGGTGGATGACAAGGCTCACATTTCTGCCTCTTTGGAGTACAGTTGCTGTGTATTCCAGCAGCTCCATTAGTAGATTTTCAGAAACTGGCTTTTCTCTTCAATGTGATTATTTTCTTTTTTTTTTTTTTAGTCCTGTCATCTTGTTTTTCCATAAAGAAAATGTATATGTCTTTTAAGATGTTGCTGAAACACATTTGAGTTCACTGCAAATATTACTGTTGCTGTATTAATCAGAAAAAAATAATCAAATAATGTAGAAGTATTACCCCTACTTTAGTACTTTTTAGTACTTTAGTACTTTTGCTAAACAATAATTTTTGTTTGCTAAGACTTAATTCATTATGGGCTTCAGTGCTTCCTGTAATAATTAAAAGAAAAGGCTGGCAGTGTTGTAAAAACTGCTCTTAGCTAATATTGTTGTTTCCAGATACAAGCTAAATTGATTTTCTCACAGATCCTGAAAAACTAGGTGTCAAAGCCAAGAGAGCCATTCAAACCCATTTCAAAGCAGTATGAAGTGTTTTTCTTAGAAGTCAAATAATTGCATGGAATTTAAGGAACTAATAGCTGGAAATTATCTTTATGACAGTTTTAGTATGGGCATAGTGTAACATTTCATTTTATTTGCAGAGTAAGGCAGCTGGAAAGAAAACAAAGGTTTACCATATTGCCAAGGAGATCATGAGCTCAGAGAAAGTGTAAGTGTCAATGCTAAACTTAATAACTACTCAATTTATTTTAATTGGGCAATTAAAATGTAACTGTTTGCTTTTTCTTGCTTTTCTGATAGGTTTGTGGATGTGCTAAAGCTCTTACACATTGTAAGTATTCAAAAAAAAAAAGCAGTTTCCTCTTCTGTTTGTTTAATGTATTAAAGTTTTATGTTTAGGCTTTATGGTAGTGATTGTGCCTTTTTTCTGCTGCATCTACATATTCAAAATATAAAAATAATCTAATTAAGCTGAACTTTAAAGTTTCACATTTTACATAATGGATGAATGTTTTGGTGGTTCCTTAATAATTTATGCAGTTTCCAGTTGAGTGTGGATATTGAATACTGAAAATTGAATATATATAAATTTATGTTAATCAGGATCATATTTATAAACCAGCTTGTACTGGCTTATAAATATGTACATAGCAACAAAAATAAGGTTTTTGGTTAGAATAACTCCTTAAGTGGTAGGGGGAGGCAGGAACAACTTACTTTTAGAAATGGTACATTAAAATGCACATTCTTGAAGTAATCCAATCAATATCTAATAGCTCTAAGGGGGCATCCATCACCATGGCAGCATATTTTTTTGAGGCTGCAGTTCCTTGACAGCTGGTTGCTTTCTGATAACACCTGTGATTGTAGTACCTGCAATGTATTGTGCACAACAAGGGTTAAGTATTTCATCCGTGTTTCTGCAAATCAGTCATCTGTAAAACATGCTGCGTTGAAGGTGATAATAGGAAATTAATGAAGAGTTTTTATCTCTCTAGCTCCATTTTGTGTGTTTTCTGTCAAGTTTGAAATGATATGTGTTTGTACCATTTCATCACTCTATTAAGTGCAAGCATAGTGGTTTTTTTCCTTGGGCAATAGAAGTGGTTATATTGCAAAGAGATGCATTGGTCTGTCTGGGTCTCTTGAGAAGCACGTTCTGTGAAACTGGGAGTAAAGGCTTTTATAGATGGTTGCATACAGTCCTGTACTATAGAGATTTTTTTCAGGGAACAAAAGACTTACCACATCATTTGCTGATTACTCTTTTGCTTTCCTTCTAGTAAATGATTTTCTGATTCTGTTCAAGCTTGGTTTTTAAGAGCTGGCTCAGTCAGTTGCAGCCAATATATAATTTGTATTCAACATAGGTTCTAATACAGAAATCAATTTTAAAAATTGGTTAAAGAAAGAGAGTTGTCCTTGTCAAGTTTTAAGCTATATAATTTTAAATCATCATATTTTTCAGACATTAAACTTACTTTTTAAAGGTGTCTTTGCTTTTCGGTGTACCAGTTTTTCAGGTAATATGTGCAGTACTAGAAGAAAGACTGTTGGTAAGGAGAATGTGGGCAAGCAGAAGAACAGTGTGAAAAACGGAAGAGTAGAGAGCTTTGGAAGTTTCTAGGATAAACTGAAAAGCTGTCCCAACAAGTATAAATGAGCAGTGGTGTAGGATGTGTTTTGCTCTTCCTTTAATGGATAGCTTGCAACTCTATTCATGACAGTCTGCTAGTTTCTAGCTGCCAAATAAAAACTATTAGAAATGTTTTTGTTGGCTAGAAATAACAATCAGCATGTATTCAGCCTGGTCTAACAGGGAGGATTCTAGACTAGGAGTTGAGGAAATACTTTGTCTTTACTTTGTCAGTTGGCCTGCAGCAGGAACCTTGGTGAGTGTCCGTGTCAGAAAGGGCACTGGTTTTGAGCCTCTGTGTGCGTGCATTCTTCATTAAATAAAAACTGCCATAGCTGAGAAGGGTTGCAGACACCCAGTTTTTTATATCCACAGGGTGGTATGCCTGAGGATTTGTGTGTTTTTCACACACATTATTAAATCAGTTGATTGAATAATATATTTCTTACAGATAACACTTTAATGTTGATAAAACGATCCTTTTGATTTCATGTGCACTGACCACTTTGGCTTACTACCTTCAGTGTCAGGATTACTAACTGCCAGTCAAGAAACCTCTGAAAAATTTCTGAATTAGAACTTAGATTCTCCCCAGACTGGGTTCTTTTACCCATAGTAAAGATTTGGCTGGTTGGCGGCTGCTCCATTGAACCTTCTGAGCCATCTATTAGTGGTTTTCCACTTGAAATTTAGTGACTAATTCCATTAGCCATGACCTGAAATGAATAATATTCTCCTCAGTATGTTTTACCAACGTCAGCTAAATGCATCACATGGCTCCAAGGAAAAAGCTTTTTAATTTCCTTCTTCTTAGAGCCTTTGAAGTGAAATCTAAAGCAGTTGAGAAGGTAGGAATGCGATTGCAAACTGGTTACAAGTACCACTGAATTTTTTTTAGCGTTTTTTTCTTTTATGTTGGCAAAGTCAAGTTAGGTGGAGCAACTCTTCCAAGATACCAGGGTGCCAGCCTGTGTGGACCCTGCCGCGCACTCCAAGTACACCTGACTGCTTCTGTTTAAGACACGCTGCAAAATTGTAAACACTTGGTGACACTTCTATAAATACTAAACAAGCTGGTCATAACAGAGATAAGGGACTCACCTGGCTTTGCACACAGCACACAGACTCTCAAACAGACACAACAAATGGGGTTGCTTGAGGCCGTAATCAAACATTATACGTAATCTTGAATTCTCTGTATTTCTGTTACTATGATAGTATTCTTTCAGGGGACAAGATTGCAGTAAAATGCTTTTAGAAACTCCTGGAAACAAAGGAGCTTAAATCAAACTAGCTCTTCTGTATGCATGCTTGAAAGATGATTCATTCATTGACTCCTGAGAGTGAACCACGGTTGAGAATATGGGAGAAGTACTATTTTTTCCTAAGGACATTTGAAGAAAAAAGAAACAGTGAACTGGGTGTAAAACACAAGTGACATAAGAGAAATAAATTTATCACTTCTCTCTGAGTTGCCCTGTGCCTAAAAAACACCCAGTGTTCCTGGAGAAGGAGTAAGGCAGGATTGGTGCCCTTCGTACTTTGTTGTGGGATTCTTTAGAGATGGTTTGCTTTGCATGAGTGAGAGGACCTCCTCAGCAGCACCCTGGCACTGAGGGTAAGATGCCTGGCTTATTTGTTGTCATTTTTTTGGTACATTTTTGTTCTGAATTTTGTTCTTTTGCCAAAACCCTCCACTCTTTTTGCTTTTGCACTCCTTTTGATTCTGTTTCCTCCCTGCCGCTGTGGTATAAGCAACAAGGCTTCTGGTCCAGCAGAGAAACTTGGTTTTTTGAGATTGCTCCTTCCACTGAAAGGCTTAGTGTGTAACTTTTTGCTGTGTGAAAAGAAAAGCTGAGGCCTTTGGGCTTTTGCCTGAGCCTTTAAATCTGTGCTTCTGACTTGGACCCCTGTTCTGTCCATATTTGGCGTCTGAGACCAAGTAAGTAGGAGCTTGTCAAGAGGCACCTCTCTTAGCATTTCTGCAGCTACAAGATCAGCCTCTTACTGGAGAAGGCAGATAGGAGGTCAGGCATCATTTTCTATTGTGTTTCCTTCCAGAGACACTTACAAGATGGAAAAATTCTGGTTTAATGTTTCCATTTTTCAGAAGAAAATTGCAAAACTCTCTGTATAAAAACTATATATAGTTTCATGTACCTAGAAAGACTGATGTGCATTGTAGCCAAGTATTATGAAAAATCATTCATAGTAGATTTGAAAAAAGAATGTAATGAAAAATAAAATAGCTATGGCCTTTGGAGCAAAATTCTGACCTCTGGTTCTGGCTTACCACTGACTTACTGTTTGAGTGTGAAAAATTCTTTCAACCTCCAACTCCTTTTGCTCCATCTGCAGAATTTCAGTATTTGACCAGTCTGAGGTGAATATGTTGATAAATTTTTTGTCTCTGAAGTACTTTAGAACTGCTGAGACATATGTCAATGAGTTGCAACTGTAGTCCTCTTACTAAGAAGACTAATAAAATAGTTTTAGTTTAGAAGGAAATATTGTTCTACTACCCAGCCTATTGCCTGAAATAACATTCTGGGAATATGCCACAGTCAAATTATTGATTATTGTAAAAAAATTAACTACAGGATTTCATTAAAGACTTACAAATTATTTTGTTACCTGAGAAAAAAGGTGTGGAAGTGCTTGGCAGCTTTCCAAAAGTAATGGAGTAAGTTTGAGAAATGTCATGATCCACACTTAGTCATAGTCTTGATTAACTATAGTTGCTGTAGTTTAACTTAGCACTTTATGGCTAATAGTCTGACTCTAGCTAGGAGTGCCTATTTATATTTTAAATAATCTATTTGTGAAATCTTCTGTAGCTGTATTCCTAAGCAGTCATGTTTACAGTTTGTCACATCTAGCAGCCTGGCTGTCGAGAAACTTCCTCCCCTTCCCTACTCCTTCTCCATAGGATGTCTCTGCGTGTGTGTGTTTGTGTGTGTTCCTTGAAAAGCATCCAAGTGCAATCATACTTTATTTCCTTAAATTAAACTGATATTTGAGCTATCTGCAGGTGTATTTGGCTGGGAGTTGTACCTCAGTGGAAGGGATTATGACTTTTGCACTGCTGATGGTATGTTCTGGGAGAACAGATCCAAGATGAATATTGGTTGAAGATTTAGGAGTAGAATACTATGTCTATATGACAACTATGACTGTGTTTAGATTATGTAGTACTTTCTCTTCCTGTTAAATTTCCAAGAAATTTTAATTTCACCTATTTGAAACTATCTTCATTCAACTTTTAGATACCTGAAGGTGCACTTGACCCAGTCAGCAGCTGAGTGAGGTTTTAATCTGCTCAGTACCTCTTTTGGTTTACAACTAAAATTGTCCTTTGCTCCTTAGACTGACACAGGCAGGTCACTTCACTGCGGGCTGGGAATCCTCTGATGGGAAGAACTGAGGAATTGTGAGTCAGGGCCTTTGCAGAGGGAAGTGCATGGGCTGATCACAGATGATTCAGAACAGGGTCAGAATTATTTCAGATATCACAGCCCTTTTGCTTATTTAAGGAAGCTGCATTGAAGGAGTGGTGGGAGGAAACAAAAGCAGTGATGGTGGTAACCTCTAATATTGTTTTAAAACTCCACAGCTATAACAGGAGTGTATACTAACAGGATAAATAGAATTTCCTACACATTTTCAAGTTGGAAGAGTTTTATCAGGCAGTAATTCAGCAACAGTATGTACTCAGAAGCCTTTAATATGTGTAGACTAGATTTTTGTATGGACAAGTACCCAGTGGGAGGCTGTCTCAGTCTAACATAAACTAAAACTGTTTCTGGTTTGGAAAGTGTTCTTTCTAGGGATGGTGATGTGAGCCGTCCTCTTGAAGCAGCTGTGTGAAAACAACTACCTTTACCTAATCAATAAAAAGTGGTATCAGAAGATTATTATTGGACCAGAATATAATGTAAAACTAGAAACTGTAAACAAGCATTTCAGAAAACTTGCAATAGCCTACCCACTTCTGAAAGGGAAAAAAAATATATATACTGGTAAGAAGCTGAGATGATTGAGTATAACTAGCATAATATTTTGAGTTTTGTCATGCAGCATATGAAACATGTCTAGAGTTACAAATGTTTTTCAGTGAAATAAGCACATTGATTCCAAAGTGTGGCAAATTGGTTTTTGGGTTTGTTTTTTGAGGGTTTTTTAATGAGTAAGATTGGAGCATTGAAAGACCCACTTTTAATTAAAAAATCGGTCTTTAAAATTCACTTGTAATGGATTGCTGCATTGCTTCAAACAGAATAATTTCTAGGACAACCTAGGTGATTGCTTTTGAACAGGCTGATGAAAGCAGTGCTCTTCAGCAGTTTTATATAGGACAATGTGGTAAATATGTTTGTAATAAAAATCACATCAGGCATGTACAGATATCAGAACAATGTATATATTATTTGCAAGAGCAATTTGCTTTTATTTAGCAATGAACTGATTTAGGTAGAAGGAGCTAGGTCATGGTGCTTTAAATTACTACTTTTACCGCATTTTCTAATTTCTAAGTCATTCACATAGTTGCATTAAAAGCTGTCATCTGAATACCTTCCACCCCTTGGGGTGAAATTTCAGGGTTAATTTGTAAACTAGCATATTTTAGAGCTGGTAATTAAAACAGACCTGATCTATGTTTTGTCCTTTTGGATATGAAATTATTTTTTCAGAAGGCCAGTACCTTCAAGTGTAAACACTGTTAATTCCAACCTTGTTACATTTGTTTTTCTTTTCCCACCCCCAATCCCCAGGCATGTGCTCTCTGCATTCAACTCTTGAGTTTATCTCAAGATGAACTTGGCATGACAGTTACTTCACACCCACTGCCAGGTTAAAAATAAATCTTAATATGATTACAGAGACAAATGCATAGTCAGTAGTGAAGATAATTTAAAAAAGGAAAAAACGAGCATGGAAGTTTAGCTCTTGTTTTGCAGGCTTTCGAAATTTGAAAGGTTCTCATTATCTTTCTTCCCTTATTTTCTCTCTGCAGCACTTCCTCAGTTTACTCAGTTGTGGAAGGGGACATAAGGTGATGAAGTAAAGTTTTGGTTGGCTGTTTCCATGATAGAGCCTTTCATGGCATAATCTATAAACCATGATGAAGCTGATGGACTTTAGGTCAAAGCTAGTTGAAAAACCAAGTCTGTATTTGGAAAACGCCCTGCAGACTCTTTGAATGCTGTATCTAGAAGTTAAATAAATGCTCTTAACTACAGCTGACGTTCTGTATTATCTAGTGGTGTTTAAACCTGGCTCCCTGCTCTCCTTTTGTTGTTTGGTCAGGGGAAAGCCTGGGTTGTTGATTGTGTACAGACAAAACTTTGCTTTTCATCATGCAAGTAACTTTGACATTCAAACAAAATTCTTGTGCCATCCTGTGGCAAAGTACATACAGTATATAGTGTGTGCATATGACTGGGGGCAGGGGAAGAATATTATCATAATATGATGATGCATTTTGCATGAAGCTCTCCAGAATGCCTCATTTGAGCTTTTGCCATTGTAATTCCATGTATCATTTCAGTGTTAAGCAATGCCCCAGGGTCAGAAAAACCCATAAGATGCAGCTGGTAGTTAACCTATGTGTCGCTAGTCTGCACAGAGGACGTAAACCAGAACATTTCCATATGAATAACGCCATCTGTTTTTTAACTCCCTTGCATTTAGTTCTCAGCCTTCCCCTGTTACAGCCAGTGCCCTGTATCTCCTTTCAGTTTCTTGTCAGAACTGCCCAGTCACAGCCTTCATGACCCAGAGGGTCACAAACCAAGAAAGCGTGTCTGGAGCTCACGTTGCCCAGAGCTGATGTAATGAGGAGGGAGACCAGGGGAAGGTTGAGGCTTCAGTTTGAGAGAGCCTAAATAGTGCCAGATGCTGGACTGATGAGATAGCTAGTAAGAACTGGAGTAGTAGACCTGGGGAAGGGGAAAAAGGGGCAAAGGGGGCACTGTTTTTTTTTTCCTTCAACCTGAGGACCCTACAGGTTTCCAAAGGCAGGTGTAGATGCCATGCACATTTAAAATATAACTTATTATTGTACTTAGAACATTTTGTTGGTCACTTTTTCAAGATACCTATAGATTGTGCATGTGATATTAGGTTTCATTAACCATAAACTCCAGAAGAGCTACCTTGGATTAATTTTCTTTTTGCCCAAATTCAAGTGAGACACGGTAATATGTAACACGACCTAATTTTGTTGGGGTGTGGGGGGTTTTTTTGTTGATTTTTTTGGTTTTTTTTGGTTTTTTTTCAAGTGAAATGCTGGATTGCTAAACTTTTTGAAAGAGTTGTTTGCTTGTGAATAGGGAAAATACTTTGTATAATGGATACTAAATTTCAATCTTGGCCGTGCTGATTTGTGTGGGGTCAAGATTTTAATTTTAAATAGTTTAATGAGGACCAATGAGCCTCAGTTCTATCCTGTTGGGACCTAGTTATAGCATAAAAATGCTGTAAGATCCTTCAAGAGTAAGTAGGGTTCTCCTCCTCTCTGTAAATGTTTCAAAGGTATCAGTCAGTGTTGGTTTAGATCATTGCCAACATTTGAAATCATGATTCCCATGTTGTTACAGTATCTTTTTGTTAGATCTTAATTTTCCTGTATATAAAAGAGCTGCTACATATAGTAATTTTTTTTGACCCTACTTTTTGTCAGAGAGGAGCATCTTCCAAAATGGCATTTGTAGATGAGTTATGAACACTAGGATGATTTTTTAAGTAAGATACTATGTTTGTATTAGCTGATATAATGGTTTTGCTTTTTGACTTACATGTTTGCAGGAAGACACTCAAGCCTTCCAACAACCTTGCAGAGAGAAGCCTTGTTTAGCCTGCCTTAGTTTCCTCATAAGTAATACCAACACATTTCTTAAGGGCATGTTGTAAAAATAATGAACAACTTCTATATTATGCATACAGGAGCAAGAAAGTACAGCTCCAGTGTCAAACCAAAGGGATTAAGGCAGTCCCAGGGGAGTAAATTGAAGCTGCAGAAAAACATAACCCAGATGGTACCCGCCTTGCCTTTGGTAATAGGGAGCAGTGCCTGGAATTTCTGCGATGAGAACTCTGTTGTGCTCTCTGTGTTGGTGCTTTGAAGGCTCTCACTCATGGCAAGGGGGGTTTCTGTCCTCTTTGTACTCCGGCAGGATTTCCGGGATGCTGTGTCGCATGCCTCTAGGCAACTTGGAAAGCCAGTGATTGAGGACAGAATCCTGAATCAGATCCTCTACTATCTACCTCAGCTCTACGAACTCAATCGGGACCTCCTGAGGGAACTGGAAGAGCGATTATCTCACTGGTGACTGTCAATAAAGGGATTTCACTCCTTTGATGTTGAAATTTATCTGGGGGGCTTGCTTATGTGACTCCATATGATCATGGTTTGACTCTTGTTTGTGTTTCATGTACCTTCCTAAATGTCAGAGTTCACTTTGGAAGTACAGGAGATGATTTTTCATTTAGATGTGCTTTTTTGTCATTCAGATGCATCCCAAAAGGACCAGAAGGCATGCCAATACATTTTTGTAGCAATCACACTTTTTATTTGAAATTTTGTTTTTAATTGAAAGTTCTGGTCCCTGCATGAGCATGGTAAGTGCACTGATTCATTAAGGTAAAAGGAGGCTCTTCTGAAGACTGGTTTGCATTTTAGAGGTAGTTTAGATCTACTAATCAGGCACAATGCTGATTGACAGCCACAATCCCCTTGAAGACCATTCTCAGTTACCACTGGTGGGTGGAGCTGTACACAACCTACTGACAAAAGGCACTGCAGTGGGTAAAGACTTGCTCTTGACGTCGAAGTTTGAAGATCAGTTTCCTCAGAAATCCACCTTGAACTAAAGTGTTCAAAGAGTTCAAGCCCATTTTAAAAAGGCTGTGTGTTAAGCGGTTGTCATCTTACAGTAGTGTGTTGACGTGTGCCTAATAAGGTTTTTCAGAATAGCAACTGAGATGGGTGCCTATCTGCTGTAAGCTTTTTGTTCAGAAAATAAACTAGCACATCTTACTCTGAAAAAGAGAGATGTTTTGCTGTAGGGTTAAGATGTGTGCTATTTTTAGCTCTAATTGTATCTTTTTTGTTGTTGTTTCTAGGCTTGAGCATCAAAGAATTGCTGATATTTTTGTTAAAAAGGGTCCCTATCTAAAGATGTATTCAACTTACATCAAAGAATTTGATAAAAATGTTGCATTATTAGATGAACAGTGTAAGAAGAATGCAGGATTTGCTTCAGTAGTCAAAGACTTCGAGGTACTGTATTCTTTTGTAAGATATATCCTGTTTTGTGACTTTTTAGCAGTTGTGATCCTCCACTTTAGAAACTGTCCTCAATTTGCTTGTGTTTTGGTGGTGGGTTTTTTTGCTGGAGTCTTGGCTTGAGCCAGGAAGAAGAGAAGAGGCCTTTTGAAGGACTTGATATTGCAGATTCACGTTATTTTGAATGCAAACCCAAGATAATTAGCATTTTTGAAGCATAGATCTTTTAATTCTGTGTTGTCTTGAGAGGTGTGGATTAATTAAAAATTCTGTAGTGAGCACTCCTGTCTTCTCTGCCTTTTTGCATAATGGACACTGACAGCAATCACAAAGGAGCATGTTGCCCGTGCTATCCTGTTTCCTTTATTTCTGGAAAGTTTCACCTCTCTTCCTCCTAGGTCAAAGCACTTGTTTAGAATCTACAGAGTGTGAGTGCTAACCCGTGTCTTTAACGCATGGGTAATTTTGCATGCTGTCTTCCACATGGAAATGCTTGCTCTGTAGTGTGGTGCTTAACACTGTGGCAGTAGCACTTTTTGAAGATAAAAAAGATTATAAAAGATATATATAAAAGATATATATATAAAAGATATAAAAGATTATCCAGTATAATCAGGTGTTGTTTGTAGAAATGTTTTCTTTTGCTGGAACCTTTGACTGCTGTGGTATTGTTATTTATTTTGGGTATTTCTTTCAGATGAGCCCCCGCTGTGCTAGTCTGGCCCTCAAGCACTATCTGCTCAAGCCAGTTCAGAGGATTCCCCAGTACAGGCTCCTGTTGACAGGTACAGTCAAGCTTTTTTGCAGGCTTAAGAAGCCAGTCTTCACAGCCCCAGGACATCTGTTTTCAGACAGTTGTATTCAGGTGTGAAGTGTATTTCTCTGACTTCAGATATGTGAGGCTTTCTTAAAACATGTCACAATATGTGAAGCTCTTTTTAAAACATGGCATGGGTTTAGAGGCTTTCCTTGTTAATACTGATTGTGGTAAGATAGACAAGCAAGGTCCTAATATTTCTAGCACTGTGGTGTGTTCTGATGGTAGATTCAACAGTACACAGAAAACATGAGGCCTGTGGTGGTTTTTGCTTGAATCTGTGGTAGTAGAAGCCTGTCATTTCCTTGGAGGGTTGGAATGCTCCTGTTCTGCTTTGGGCTTTGCTTTTTTTGTGTCTTTGGGGGGTTGGGGGTTTCATAAATGAAAAAGGCAGTATGGAAAATTGGAGCAAGGAGAAGAAAGATATCTATGCAACTGTGAACTTCTGTAGCTTCTCCATTTCTTCCCCACCCAGGTGTTTTGTCTGTAAAATCCATTCTCTTTTAAAGGCAAAACACATGTTTTTAGTGCACCACCAGTAAGTGCTTAAACTTGCTACCAGGGCCATCGGAGGAGCTGATTTGAAACTAGGAAATCTGTGCTCTATACTCTGCTCTGGCACTGGCATGTTTGGGTGACCTTGAGTGAGTCATCTCCATGATGTAGTGGGGTTTTTTGTCTGTAAAGGGAGGGCAGTGACAGAGGCCTCCTTTGTGAAGTATTTTGAGATGTGTTTGTTGTAAGAGGGGGATGGCTCCTGTAAGGATTTGGAAATACTTAAGGCATTGTTTTTGAGAGCCATTGCTTCTTGATGAGCAATTTAAAAATAGCCTCTGTTTATGTAGTAACTGCAAAATAAAATGCTCTGTGACCGTTTTTTTTTGGCTCTGTAGCAGCTCATTGGCATTTCCCCAGCAAGTACTTAGACTAATGATGCTATGGCAGATAGACTTAAGTGTTACAGAGCAGTTACCAAGTTATTAACGTTGACTTTTTCATTATAATCATCTCAATAAACTCAAGGTGTTCAAAAAAGGGGGAGAACTCTTATTAAATGGAATACTCTATAGGGGAAAATCTTAATGATACTTAATTGATGAAATCAATCCATAAAATGGCATTTGGGCACTTGCTTTATTTTAAAAGGATACTGACTTAGGGCGTGGTATATCTTGTTATACACTTCAAAAGCAGCAGAGCCTTGGATAAGTTCAAAGGTTTTAATTGAAACAGAGTTTAGCTGAACAGAGGATCAGGATGGAGCAAATGCCAATGTTAATATACACAGCAGAGTGAGAGATGTCAGGGTTGGATGGCACTGAAACAAATCTCAGATGTTGAGGGGAAATTCCTCATGATGATTAGCTGTCACTGTGGCTGGGACAGACTCTTTTAGACCTGAAAAAAGCCTCATCCTATGCTGATGGGGGTTATTGTGGGTGTCCCTGGTCTGCAGACCTTACTGTGGCTGCCCAGCTTTAAATACACCTGCAAATGCTGTTGAAAGGAATGGGATTGCCATGCTGCTGGCAAATGTAGAAAAGTAATTTTCTCTTGTTCTATGCAAACGATAAAAGAGATCTGGCCAAGAATTTAATTATGCTGGGGCTGGAGAGTGTTGGTTTGGATCTGTTTCATTTTCAGCCTGTTCAGTCTATCATGCATGTATCTTGTCCTTGAGTTCTGACTCTCCCATGTCTCTGTGGATGACCCATCTGCTGAGTTACCTTCCAACAGCTCTGTGTAAGATTGAGCAGTACCTCTATAAACTTGTGCTGTATGAACATCTGGAGGACATACAAAGCACTCGTAATCTATGGTTGCAGTGGGTGAGATGTAGCGATGGAGCAGCTGTCCAGGCTGCAGACAGAGGGGATCTGTGGGGAGTTGGGCGAGAGCAGCGGAATGAAAATAAACCAGGAAATGAAGCTGGCAGGCCTGAGTCAGCAGGGATTTCTTCCTATTTAGATGTTCTGTGTCAGTGGGACAGCTTTGTACTGGTAACCTGCTGCTACCCGGTCACATCACAAGATTGTTACTGTGCTTTGAAGTGGAGTTACTTTTGTGCTAACAAAAGCAGGAGCAGGTGGACTCATAAATCAGCCAAGGAGAGGCACAGCTCAGCAGTGTTTCTGCTTAATTATACAGCTTCTCCAGCCTAGTAAGTGGACTTCCACTTCTTCACATACTGGCCCTGAGCTCTATGCAGTAAATATTAGATAGCTTATGGGGGAGGTTAATTAGAGGCCTCCGATTTGAGAGAAACGTAGGAGAGGTGATTCTCTTCTTCCAAAAACCTCTGATTTGAGTAGATGACTTGAAGACTGTGCAATATGAACAGGCTCTTGATTGTCATAGGATAAGCCTCTCTCCTCTTTTTCACAGCATAAGGTTGACAGGGAGTGTCTTTTACTATCCTCAACTGGGTTATAGTGAGGGGAGGCTGAGTGGGATGAAAAATAAGCCTTTTTGCACTCCGCAGCTTTGCTATAGAGTTGTCAGACTCAAGGCCAATTACATGTTGTGGAACAATTGCTTTGAGTTTAATTTAATTACATTAGACAACCCAAGGCAAAAAGTAGTTAATGACGCAGAAGATAATTTTAAGCAGAAGAAGTGATAGCCACTGCCCCCAGCAAGTGGGAAGAGAGAACTGGGGGCTGCTGTCAGGAAGGAGTAGGCATAAAGAAATTTTCGTAACAAAAACAGTACTAGTATGCTTTTTATGTTGATTTTTGTTGTGTTTTGGGGTATCCAGCAGAATTAAGAATTTCTGAAGGTATGATTAAGGTCTTCCTAGTCTGAACAATGAAAGCACAATTCAGAGGTGAAATATTTTTGTTTTTGCAAAGACATTAGATGCCATTTCACCTTAATATCTAACTTCTGTATTTATTTCATCTAGGAATACTTTTGCAAAATTTTTACTGCAACATTTTTCATGTCTGTGAAATCAGCTTGTCTGTATAGTTTATGCCAGTACCTCCAGAAAGCTGTTGTAAGCACAGAATTTCCAGTGTGTATGCACAGAAGAGACTAAAAATATCTGTTCTGATGCTTCTCTGAAGCTGAGTTTTAGCTGTGAACTGAGGTCCACTTACCAGATAAAGAGCATACTAAGATGACAATTACCTATTTATCACTTTCAGGATTTTACAGTTTTAAGTTTTATTGGCTGCTCCAGTTTTGTAAGACAAAGGCTGCCTTCTGTTTTAAATACAGAATTTTAAATGAATGCAGATATGTTAAAATCTCTATATTCTCTCTTCTTTTCACTGATTATATAATTAAAAATGCTAGAAAATACCTATCCAAAAATGGATTTGAATGGTGGTGTTTTGGAAAACATGTTACAAAGCACGAATACGCCAAGAAAGAATTAGTTCCCATCTCGGGTCTCTGGTTTTATGTTTCCACTGCAATTACTTTGGATGTTAAATTGGATGTCTTCATGTACCAGGGACAGTGTCTTAGAGTGCCAGCTGTACATTTGCAGATGAGGAAATTATACCCACCTTACCTCTTGTTCCCAGCCTGTAGAGGTGAGTGGGTGGTTTGGGAGCCTTATTTCTGTATTATCTGCAGGGACTCGTTTTTTATACTGGGAGATTCCCACTGGAGTCTTTTGTTCTGGCCCCAATGAAGATCAAGTTGCAATTGTAAAGCTTTAATTTGTTGGCTTAATGGTGGAGTCCAAAGAGTGCTCTGCTTCAGCAACATAGCACAACTCCAACTTGAGAGACCACATGTCCCTCAGGGCAGGAGAGGGCAACTGGTGCTATATCTGTGACAGGCTCCTCCAGGTTAAACACATTAAACCCAGTGTGAACTCTTCTCAGTTCCTTTCAAAATACCTCCTGTTAAATTTTTTTCCCCTCGTACGAGCCTCTTACCAGCATAACCCAAGGTGAAGCAAGATTAACTTTTTTTTTTTTTATTGAATACATGTCCACCTAAATGTTGCATTGGAATGTCTGGTAGCTACTACAGCACAAGATTTTGAGGGACAAGAAGGATGCAATATTGATGGAACACAGCAGGAGAAGTTTTGGTGCCTTGTCAGACTTGTCTTAAAAGATCACATGTTAATGAGGGCCTGCTAATGATTAGGCAGAACTCTGAGGAGAGCAGAAAGGCTGTGAGTGTTCCCATGGCCCAGCCAATCAGGCTTCCCAGAGCTCCCTCCCTACCTTCCAGCTGGTTCCTCTTCCAACACCCCAACCTGCTCTTCATGCTTCTCCCTTGGATCCTCCCTTAGGTCTCTGCCAAACAATAAAATGTCAGTGCCAAATGTTTCTCTTCCCGTAGTTCTGTTTTTCTCAAAGCTTTCATTAGCTGTGACAAGTTCTCTCACTCTTTGTAGCAATTCTGTTGCAGAAACATGTTTCATAATTCCCTTTTAATTTTGTGCATAAGGAAAAGATTACAATACACTGAATGGTCTCTGAGGGGCATGCATGAAGCAAGACATCTTATGAAGGCAGGAACAATTGGCTCCTGAACCTTTCTGAATGAAAGAATGAATTTGGGTAGGGCAAGCATATGGGAGTTAAATTATTTCACTCCTACATGAAACTTACTCAACTGAGAAGCTAAAATTGAATACTTGCTACATTTTATGTAATTAGTTTTCATTAGATCTGCCAGAGTCTTAACACTTCATTTAAAAGGTAATTATAAATCAGTATTTGTTGCTTTTATCAATCTAATGTATATCTCTTGGAATGTTACTGTTTTGGTTTCTTTTCATTTTAAGGAGTTCAAAGTTGTAGCTTCTAGAAAATAGATGGTTGATGTTTTACTGAGGCTATATATTAATCTTTGACAGGGTATTGCACTTTTTGATGAATGAGAGACTCAACCAGGGAATGGAGGGGGATGTTTTCTTGTATAGTCATACATTCGGAGTTAATTTTAGCAAAGTAAAATAGATTTTAAAACTACTAAGACTTTAACGGATCAAGGGGGCCATCTCGTGGTTGAGCTATGTGGATCACTGAAAACACAAAATGCCTATTTGAACATTGAAGGAAGTATACTATTTTTATTACTGAAAATTATTAATTGTAATCACATCTTCTGTAATGGAATACTCTTTTATTAGCTCCCATAGACTAGTTTAGGTGCTCGGACAAATATCCATAATCTTCAAAAGTTTTTGCATCAGCTTAAATGTAAATGACTGCTGGTACGTACTAATTTTTCACTTGCTTGTTTTTTCTGGAATAATGTATACAATATATCGTTTTTCACTGGAGAAGACCATTGTTTCAGTAACCTATCTCTTTGCTGATATACTTTCATTATGGAAATGATAGTTTTCACTTTGTTATGACTTTGACAGATTTAAAGGATGAAGTAGTAGATCTTTGTAGATTAAGTAGTAGATCGAGCAGCAAATTTCCAGGAAAAATGTGGGGTTTACTACTTTCTGGTGTTGTTTATTTAACAAAACTATATCTCTATTTTTTTTTCTTCATACAGATTATTTAAAGAATCTTTTAGAAGAATCTGCAGACTATAGGGATACTCAAGGTAAATGTCTCTTTAAAGAAATAACAGTATGTACCAACGTTTCCAGATTTTAAATGCATGCAAAATGCTAAGTCAGTAGTAGAAATGTTTTCTATTTAGTTTTAAGTTTCTCAGCAGAGATACTAAAAGATTTCAAGCTTGTGTTTCAAAAAGGTTTGGAGCTGGCAGTCATATCAGCTCACCCTTGAGTTGAAACCAAGAGATAAGAGTGAAATTCCACAGGCAGTTTAAACAGATATTTTGGGCACTGCCATTGGAAGAGACAGTCCCTTCCATTTGTAGACCCTTTGTAATAGGCAGCCTGCTCTCTCCAGCTATGAGCCTTTCTGGCCTCCTTCCCTCTCTGTGCCAGGACAAGCATCCATATGGCAGAAGTGAACAAGATCAGGGAGCTGCCGTGGGTAATATTTAACCTGAGGAGTTCTCCAGTTTGACTTGTCAGAAGCTGCACAAACATGAGTGACTTATTCAAGTTTGCCTGAGTGTGGGGAGAAAGGAGATCAGAGGAAGCAAAAAGGAGTAGTTGGTGATGAAGAGGACAGGAGCACACATTTCATAGCAGTGCAGGATTAAGGTGGTTTAACTCGAGTGTATCAATGCAATGCACATTCAGGCTGTTTCCTTCTTCAGGAAAAATGCTTCCCATCGATGTTTCCATTTCATTTGCATGAGATCCTGTCACATTTGTGCAAGCCCATTATCTTTAGAAGGGTTGTGCAGATGTAGTTGATTGAACCTCAGTAAATGAGTGCCTTCAATGTACTGAGTCAAGTTTGCTTTGTCTTCTGGTACAATACCATGAAATACATGAGTAAATTTATTTCTTAGGACAAGTAGACAATTTTGAGTATGTTGAAGATACAAGCCAAAAATATTTTAACTGATGGCTCTTCAAGAGGTAGAAAAGTTCATCTTGCACTTCTTACAGCTGTGAACAAAATAATACTTGCACTGCATATTAAATAGTTGACCACTTGAAAAGAGAGCAACCTAAATATATACTTCACTTTTTTTTTGTGCTTTCTCCAGCTTCTCTGTTTTTTGTAGTTACATTGTTCAGTGTTTTTCTCTCCCTTCTTTTATCAAAGATAAAAGCTGAAGCTAACTTGTAACAACAACTAAGTGTTAATTTGATATTTGACATATTTGGTAGTGCACCTTAGAACCTGGGTAAAAAAAAGAAGATCTAATCTTTACTCACCAAGATCTTTCTTGTAATAATTAAGCTTAATTTAATTCTGACTTTGCTTAGTTGTTTAATTCCACTGCAGGGGCTGGGAGTGAGGGGGAGGAGTGGAGAGGGAGACTAGGTTTGGTTGTGATTAGTACTCTTGGATAAAAAACCAAATAGCACAATTCTTCTTGTTGACCTTCATTTGAATACATTACTTCAACTAAGTGGTATAAGTGGAATGCTCTTCCCTGCCAAAAAGCACTTTGTTTATGGGCTTTGACCCTATAGATTATTTTATGTTGTTGTTTAGATTCATTTAGTCTTGGCTGTATAAGTAGTCCTGAAATCCTGGAACTTTCCCTTCAATAGCCAGTAAATTCTATAATTTTCTCTAAAATTCTTCAATCTTGCTTGAAGCCAGTGAATAAAATTTTAAGGTTTTAATAGATACAGTAACTGAGAGATGAAGGAAAGTATAACAGAGAATTAGGTAGTCATTCCTGTCTTTGTGAATTTACCTGAATTTCACTTCATCTTCCACGTGGGTGGGAACTGGGGAGTGTTTTGCCTGCAGCAGCTCTAACATTTCCTAGTAGGAGACCACCAGCTATTTTTCATCAGGCTTGCTTGATGCCATGAAATCTATATCTAACCCTAAATTTTGATCAAATGCTTTATGTATGCTATGTATTTTAGCTGTTAGACTCCATGCTTGCATTGCCTTGGTTCGTGACAATCTTGTACAAAAATTCTCCTTCAATTGGCTTAGGAGGAGCTTTTTGTTCACATCTGTTTAGTTTCTGATATGGCTTCATGACCTGAATCTTTCAGTTCAGAAAGCTCTATCTTTTAACATACTTCCTTTCTGAATATGGCTCAACAATAAGGGAAGTATATGCATTCTACAGTACTAATACTCTAATGATTATCTAAGAGAAAACCCCAAAGCTTTGGTTTTACCTGGTTTGTAGGCTTCTCTGTGGACTTTTAACCAAACGTATTCCTTTCTTTGAAGTGCTTGACTGTAATTCAATTACTCAGAAGGCTCTAAATGCTTTAGAGACTACATTTTATCAGAACAGTTGTTCTAGCTTTCAGTTAAGTAAGTGTCTTTTTTCTACTTAAGTAAATTGCAGGTTTTTGGATAAGATCCTTGTATGGGATGGATCCTTGGACTGAACACTCACTGTGTTCACATAATCATTTTATATAACTGCTTTTTGTACTTACACCTTAGCATATATTACAGTTGAGTTGCTGGTTATTAAATATCAGTACTTAATAAAATTGCTCATATTTGGTGACTTTTTTTTCAGAGATTTATTTTTCTTCTGGTATTACAGGTTTGAAATTTAGAAATTTGAACTTTACTGTTACCTAGAGGTGCAGCAAAACTAAAGGCAGAAGTAAGAAATGGCAGAGATTTACATAATTTTTCTAGGTAGTCTTCCATGATGGCATTTAGGGAAAATGGCAAAAACTTAGTCCCTACACAGTCTCTGTTAAAATGTTGATAACTTTTCTGCTGTAAGTAGAGTAAGTAATTTGTTGTTTGAGAAACTGGAATTTAATTTTGCCTGTGGACTGTTTTGCATAGGTGCAAGAAGTAATTGACACTGTTGGTTAAAGCAATGACTTGCTAGGGCATGCTTATTAAACCATGATCCAGAGACACTGGGATTTATGGGAAGTGCTCCTGAATGCGGTGACTGTACAATAAGGTCCTTCAATCTTGGAATGATGTGGAAATTCAGTATGGTATCTGTGCTTTACGAATTCCACCAATGCTAACTGGTTTGTATAACCAAAACATCATTCCTTCATCTTTCAGATGCTTTAGCTGTTGTCATAGAAGTTGCAAACCATGCCAATGACATAATGAAGCAGGGAGTAAGTATTTTGCCTTATGAAGCTGGTTGATTAAAGCTTTCTCTCTCTGTCTCTGTTTTTTGTTTCCTTTAAAAATGTCATGAATGCAAGGGCAAGTACTTACCTTCTGCTTTTTTTCCCCCACAGGATAACTTTCAGAAACTCATGCAGATCCAATACAGTTTAAATGGACACCATGAGATCGTACAGCCAGGAAGGGTAGGTGCCTCACACAGCATTCAGCAGATTGCAGTGGAAGTGCAGTGAAAGTGATGATGTGCAAGTGAAGACTGATGCTGGAATGTACCAAGAAGAAAATTGGTCCACTGCTTCATTATTAGGCTCTAACAGTCAGATAAATAGTGCCTCTGGATATGTGTGGGGTTGTTTTTTTAGACATTTATCTGATGGAAACTTAGAATTTTTAGAATATGATTTCTTGCCAGATCTTGCAGGCAGGTTTTTCTCCTCAAGCTTAACCTTGTATTTGTCATGGTTTCAAGTGCAGCATGGAAAACTGTAATGCAGTCATCCACACTCACTCTTAGAGAAACCTAAGGATAAACAGCTTTTCTCAGAAAATGAACTTTGAATCCCAAAACTTGTGCAGCACCTCTAGTGTAGTAATAATAATCATGGTAATAGTTATAAAAAAGTCGACTCATTTGCATGGCTTGTGCCCTCAAAAGCTAAGTTTTGCATTTCTTGTTTTAATTTACTAGGTCTTTTTGAAAGAGGGAACACTGATGAAGCTGTCACGGAAGGTCATGCAGCCACGAATGTTTTTTCTGGTAAGATTCTATGTCTGTTGCTATGTGCCTTATACTAGTGTAATTTTAAGTTAAAACATTACACTGCAAACATAATAACTGCAGGTAGTAGAAAAAATTATTAATTGTTGCTGTTTTATTCAGTCAGTTCTAATGTAGAGATACTATCTGTGGCATATGCACTAATTTTAATGGAAAACCATTTCCCACTAAAATGTACTATTTTGAATGACGTTCATTTAACATCTGAGAGCTTTCATGAGAAGACATTATCTGTGGTACTGTGGAGGGTAGCACATTACTCCATCCCTCGTAGCAGTACCAGATCTTAAAACCTAGAACTCTCATCATTGGTGCTGCACCCTTCCCTCCCTCCTTTCCTTCCTTCCATCTCCCTCCTCTTCTCTCATTCCCCGCTCTCCCTCCTCTCTCCTTCCCCTTGCAGGAGCCCACGTGCATCCTGAGCAGAGCACTGGGTGGAAGTTAAGTACTGGGTTCTCTTCCTGTCTCTGCTACTGCTTTGTTTTGAAAATTCTGTGCATCTCTGAAGTGTCTATTTCCACTTGAACCTTTTGTTTATCCCTTCTATTTAGACAGTAAAGCAGCTGTTGACCTGTAGTTTATGGCATTATTGGTTCACAGTCCTGGCTGAATTCTGTCTCATAGTCTTGTTCTTCTTATGAAGAAATACTTCCCTAGGCAGTCCCGGAGTATGTATTATAGCAGTTATGGAAATACTCTCAAAAATCTGTTGCTATCTCAAGCTTCACAAACCAGATATTGCTAATTTAAGTGTCTCTATCTTGGATTTTCTTTGTTTTGCCTTATGGGCAAGGGGTTTGTTTGGTTTGAGATTGTTTTTAGATTTAAATGGTACAGTCTAGCATTCATACCATTAGACACAGTGATTTTTCGATTTATCATGTAGTGAAGATTTAGTAAGGCTCCTGAAACATTTGGTTATTTTGCAAAGAATCGCATAGCAAAAACTTATGAGACACTTCAGGTTTTGGTATTTGTTTACATATAATAAATGAAGTTTGGATCCATGTGTTGAATATCACAGAAAATAAAAAAGTCTCAGTAACTGTTCGTTAAGTGCACTGAATGAATCTGAGTCTGGTAGACCAGGAAATAAACAGTAGATGCACTTTAAACTGGTAAAATTCACAAGGTATAGTTAAGTTTGTCCTTATAAATTCTAATCCATTCTGCTGTCTCCTAGCTTCTGGATTGCTTTGATTTGTTTGAATGGTTAATTCTAATATCCTTTTAAAGTAGTTTGCTATATTACATACCTGTGTAAATGAGAAACATTTGTGTCCCTTTTGACAGCGTGTTCTTTGACATCCATGCACTGTCTACTCATGCCAAATGTATATTCACACAAGGAGGATATAAATAGATACCTGTTGTTACCTAAATTCAAACATGAAAACGTTTCTTGGATTCTAAGAGGAATAATAGGAAGAAGAGGATGCCTTTTTGGACAATTATCTCAGTGCTGCAGGAGTTCTGTACTTCCATTAAAATGCATCTGAAATTCTGTACTCACAGTAAAATGCATCTGAAATTATCTGTCTTTTAACAAATTTCAGTCATTAAAAAGTGTCCTGTATTACAGTTCAATGATGCCCTGTTGTATACTACTCCAGTTCAGTCAGGGATGTATAAACTCAACAACATGCTGTCGTTGGCTGGAATGAAGGTGAGTCACTTGTTAAAGTGAGCCTTTCTCCAAATCTACCTAAACTCAGGCCTTCAAATTTTGAAAATGCAACTGTGTTTACTGTTGGCAAGATATATTAAATATGCTTATGTTCCAGAGCAATCCTACAGGCTTAACTTTTTTTGCATAATGTGGCCTTTGGGATTGCCATCTATGTTTCCCTAAATATTCTGTTGCCACAGGATCGTCTTGGCTGCATTTCACGCAGTGTTGTCCTACTCTGGAACAGTCTGCCTACTTATGTTTTGTATTGTATTTTGTTTAGACTGCCTCACTTTTGCCTTTTAACTGCTTTTTATTGCTCACACCCAGAGATTAGGTGTCTTTGCCTGGTAAGATGCTGGTGGATCAGTTCTCTGTGGTTTATAGAGGTTTGCTAACTGTGAGGGAAGATAGGGGTTTTCTTTGTGAGCCCTTGTGAAAAGCATCAAAGTTAAACCCTGAGCCCTGCTGGCTAATGATAAGGGACATGCACGCCATATAATGACTCAGTCACTGACATGACACTTACTGGGAGCAACAGATCATTGCCTTGGGAATCATTGTCTCCAGTCCTGTCAGAAAAAATCACCAAGTCCAGTTGCAGTGCAGATCTGCACTTCGGACTCAGGTCCAAAGTTTTGCAGGCAGAGCTACAACATCTCTTTTGCCAGCAGATATCTTGTGGTGGCTCGGACCCACCCTTCGCTTCTAAGCCCCCCTTATGTTTGAAATTTGGTAGCTCAGAAGGATCAACAGGGTAGTGCAGCCCTTGCCCACTGTGAGGTACACCAGTAGGCTACATCTCATCCTACAGCAGCAGCAGTGCCTTTTTTTGCCCAGTTGCACGAGGTGCTCAGGGGGCAACATGCCTGGGCGTGTGTGGAAGGTGTCTGACAGCTCTTGAGCTTCATTTCCCCTGCACATCTCCAGTGTTTGTATGAGGGCCAGTGAAATAAAAGGATGGGCTGCATGTAATCTTAGTGTAGCTGGACCCTCTGGACTGGTATATTATTTCCTATTTCTGAGTATTTTCTCTCCAGTGTACCCCTTCTGCAATAAAAATGTAAGAGATTTTGCAGAAATTAAAATCAAAGCAATGACAACAGTACCATTTCAGTTTGAATGTGAAGTTTTCTCTCTCGGCTGAAGGTTAAGAAGCCAACCCAGGAAGCATACCAGAATGAACTGAACATTGAAAGTGTAGAGAGATCCTTCATTCTTTCAGCGAGGTAAGTCTTTCAAATGAACAATGATTTTAAAACTGTGTGATTTCAAACAGGCTACACAAGCTTTTTAGAACTTGTTTTGCACTTAGTGTAATAAAAAGTTACCCATACTGGAGTGATGACAGAATAGAGGGAATCAGTAAATCAGAGTGAATAAAACCATTGTTTGGTTCCTCTTTTTCACTTTAGCTACACCTTCAGAAACTTGAAGTAAATTGAAATATTACCCTTGCACTTCCTTTCCTAGAGAGGATTTCAGTTCAATTCATTTTAGGCTTTGCTTTTCAGTATTTTTTTGTTCTTCTAAAATTACTGATACTCCTTGTGTTACCAAATTCTCTATGTACCAGCAAAAGGATATATGGTCACTAAGCCCAGGCAGCTCTGGTCACCTTCACTGAGATGCCTTTAGCAAAGGCCTGGGTTTTTGGATTGTTGTTTTTACGGTACTTGAAGTTTTATATGTTCTGACATTTGTGACAGTGCTGATACCAATGAAAAAAGACATGTTTTCTCTTCTATTTAGCAAAGCTGAGCAAGAGCAGACTGCTGCTTTTTGTGTGACCTTGTAAATACTGACATGAGAATGCATAAAGATAGTAGTATCTGTAGCTGAGGGGTAGACCAAGGTTAACATTGTCAAAGAAGCCAAAGGAAGTAGCTCAATTGTCAGAGCAGTAGTTATTTATAACAACACACTTGAAACGAGTAATTCTCTATTTCTTCAACAAATTTAAATGTGTCTTGTAGGTCTTCTGCACACTGGGGGAAAAAATGCATTTGCAGTTTAGGATACGATTCTGCTCCAGTGTAACAAGTCTGTGGTGCTTAGGTGCCTTGGTGACTGGATGTCACACAGACACATGAAGGCATTCAGGGGACGGCAGTAGGCAATGTGGATTTATCTCTGCCTGACTTGAAACAGTGTTTCACTTTTAATTCAGTTGTTTTAAAAAATTGTAAAAAAATAATTGGAACTTCTGAAAATATTATCATCTTAACATACAAGCTACCTATTTTCCACAAAACAGGATAGACTAATCTTTTTGAT
This sequence comes from Daphoenositta chrysoptera, assembly GCA_013397915.1. Classification (NCBI taxonomy): domain Eukaryota; kingdom Metazoa; phylum Chordata; class Aves; order Passeriformes; genus Daphoenositta; species Daphoenositta chrysoptera. The sequence continues at coordinate 175,434 of VZRO01002563.1, forward strand.
GAACTGATTAAATGATAGATTAAAAACAACTCCTGGGAAAGATGTGCTGGTCCATAGGGGAAAACCCCTATATATGACATTCTCATCAAATGGCATAGTTTGTGACATGCTTTTGTCTTAACCTTGAAATTGCTGGAATTAACCTTATATTACCAACTAAAGCTGCTACAATTTGCTTTTTTTGTTTTAGTGTTGTTGATGTTGCATCCTTGGGGAGCATTCAGCTCTGTTATTTTTATAGTTGCTGGGAGCCATGCATGTGCAAGAGCCCTAAGTTACACAGCAGTGACAGAGGTTGCATTTATATGGCATGAAGGAGGTGCTGAAGGCTCCAGATATAAATGACAGTTTTCAGATTGTTTTCTGTCTGTCACAAGAACTGGGCCTGTTGAGGTAGGAGGGAAGCAATTGAAAAACACTACCAGCAACAGGTGCTTGCATGTATTTTTCCCAATTAACTATGTTGTTCCTATTGATAAATACTCTAAATGTGAAGAGAATTTGTATCTTATCAACCCAGGCTACCTCTTCCTTTGAATAATGCCTCATTCTAACAGCTTATTGGGTCCTATATGGTAAAAAAAAAATAAAAATCTTAGTTTCAAAACTGTTCAAATTAGTCTTAAAGACAATGGAGCCAAATTTCATTTCTGTGGGTTTTTTTCAAATAATAAGCATTATGTGGAATGTACACCAGAGATTCTGAAATGATTGTGGGAGCAAAGACAGGGAAGTGAAAAATTAAGCTGGTGAAAAATTGCTAGTAATAAGAAGTAGGCCAGTTAATAACAGAAACATAGATTAATGCCTAGACAAGATTCTTTGTCACTTCAGGTTTAGTTTTACTGACTGCATTAGTATTCTGCTTTATGTAGTCTGGGTTGAGGTTTCAGTTTTCCTGGGATATCTGTAGGAATGTGAATTGTTTTTCATAGTACAATGCAGAATTGTACTAGAAATCTCTTCATGAGAAAAACAAGTTCGTGCATCTGCATGATACAGCACTGTACAGAAGTAAAGCTTTGGTCCTGGAAACAACAGTCGTGCCAGCCTGACGTGGTCTAGCCCCTTAGTGAGGCTGGGGTAGAGCTACCCCAGGCAAATAGAGCTGCATCTCTTCCTATCCTACCTAAGGATAGTCAGGCAAGACTGGCTCAGCTGGGAGAGGTGCCCTAAGGCTCTGCTCCGGGATACAAGAGGGACATGCTGCTGAGTGCCCTCCTGGGGCCACTGAGCTGTTTAGCTCCACTGAGCAGCTGGATGAGTGCCCCCAGCACACACATTTACCAGAAGTAGCCATTGCTGGGGTTCTCTGTAGTCCATTTGAAGCTTTCTACTGTTATGTTGAATCTTAAATAAATAAATTTTAAAAACCACCAATGTTTAAAAACCCAAGCAACCTCTGCAATTTTAGCAAACAAAATCACTTTTGGAAGGATGCAACAAATACTGGACCTGCAGCAAGGGAAGCAGTAGGGCTGGGCAGCTGTGGGGGAGGGCTGGAGTGACAGCAGAACAAACTGCCAATTTTGCTGCAGCAAACCATTTCATCAGTTCAGTTACCAGTGGCACCACCTTTGTTCTTACGTCCTGAAGGATTGTAAACAATCCCAAAGGCTAGGAAACCTACCAAGCACAATGTTCCTAGTGAAATACTGGGGTGTAAGCCTGTAGCTCATTGCACAAGCCGCTCCATATGGAGCAGTTCCCACATGGGGGAGTGGTGGTGGTGGTGCGTAATCTCCAAAACCTGTGCCAACTTTAAATTTAATTAACTAATACAGTTACAGGAATCTAATTAAACGTAACCAGATTTTGAAAAAGTCAAAGGAGTTGATTAGAGTTATGAATATTACGTAGTTAATGCAGACCATTTGTTCTCTCCGGATGAGGAAGCAAAGGTAAATAGACTGAACAAAATGTTCCACTGCGGATGGGAGATATTGGGACAGACACTAATGCATTGCTTTGCCCTTGCATGTATCTCATTTCCCCTCCTTTTGTTCTGATTTTGTTGCTGTGTGTGCTAGATCTTTTTTTTTGCTTGTGCCTCACAGACTTCCTGTGTGTTTACCTTACCAGATTTGTCCTCTCTGATTCTGTACAGTACTCAGTTTCATCCCATTCAAACCCTCCATTCAAGGTATTTTCCTTAAAGGTCCAAAGATGATAAAAGCTTCCAAATTCACCTACAAAACCATATATTACAGTTGAGTTGCTGGTTATTAAATATCAGTACTTAATAAAATTGCTCATATTTGGTGACTTTTTTTTCAGAGATTTATTTTTCTTCTGGTATTACAGGTTTGAAATTTAGAAATTTGAACTTTACTGTTACCTAGAGGTGCAGCAAAACTAAAGGCAGAAGTAAGAAATGGCAGAGATTTACATAATTTTTCTAGGTAGTCTTCCATGACTGGCACTTTTATTTATTTAATTTATTTATTTATACACATTTAATTTATTTATTTATACACATTTATTTATTTAATAACAAATAAATAAATATCAACCATAATAATTGGTGTTAGACGCCTTATTTGTGTAAATCATTGCTTTCCTCTTCCCTGACTTTGCTTTCTAAATATCTGTGTTCAGTTTCTTGGTTTAAACAAATTAATTTATTTGATACCAATTTAAAAATGGGGAATAGAAAAAAATGTTGGGAGTGGATTCTTGTTTAAATTTTAGAAGCCCTTTTTAAGCTGGCGTGGCACCTTAAATAGTAGCTGTTCTTCTGCTGCAAAACTGCTTCATCCTTCCTCAGAGCCTTCTCTGTGTTGCTGGCACAAGTAGTTGTTTGGCTGTGTGATGAATTTACCTAGTCAGTAAATTGATCCAGAGGAAGGGCAGGTTGATGGCTTGCTTTAATAGGGATTTGTTTCGCAATCCAGCCCACTGCATAACTCTGTATGTTCTGGCACAAGAGTAAGAATAAGACCTAGTGGCTGAGAGGAAGGATAGTAGGCTGCCCTTTGCAGCAGGAACAACATAGATTTCTGAAGATGGTGTTGTGCCCATGGCCAGAGGAGGTGCTTTGGCACTGCACATAATCCAGTACAGCTGCAGGGTCCTGCTGTGCCAGGTACTCCTTGTGCTCTCTGCTCCTCGTGCCGTGCCACTTCAGCCTAATGCTTTCCTGGCACTTGATTAGTGATCCACCAGCTGTGGGGTAAAGAGATGGAGGAGGCTTACCTGTTTATCTCTTTGAGTTAGCTCGTCCAATGGAGAGTTTTTGGAAAAAAAAGAATTATTTGAAAGTAGCATGACCTGCTAGGAGCAAATAGGAGCACAAGGCAGAAGAAGAGTCAGTGTGCTTTTATTTGACAGAAGCTTGGAGTTTCACAGGGTTGGGTATACCAAACTGCACTCTGAGACAGAAGGAAGTGGGAAGAAAAAAGGTTTGTTGAAATTTCAGGTTGCTTTCAAGAGGAAAGGCCCATGCCTTTGTTCTGGGAGCATCGTTTAAACAAGTATTATTCAGGCTATTCAAGGGTCGGGGGAGGAGGGGGAAGCAATGACAGACAAGCCAGGGATTTTGGAAGGAGGAAAGGGAAGGAGGGAATCCACATGACTGCAACAGACACAGAAATCTTTTTTAGTATTAGTCAACATAAATAACTAACACCATGTCAGAACATAATGCCGGTTTCAGTAAGAATTGTAGACAGTCTATAAACTGAAATTGCAAGAGATTTACTACTACAATGTGCAATACAGCTAGTGGAATTCTAATCAACACTTGCTTCTTAGTTTTAAATGTTAAAAATAATAAATTGCTTTTGTGGGTTTTTTACTCCAACAGTTCTGCTACAGAAAGAGATGAGTGGTTAGAAGCTATCTCCAAATCTATTGAAGAATATACAAAAAAGAGAATCACGTTTAATCCGAGCAAAAGTCTTGAAGAGGTATATCCCACTATTACTGTTGGTTTGTTCCTTTTTTTGAATATAAAATTTCCTTACAGGTGTTTAGAGAAACAAGGTATTTCATGAAGAATAATAAAGCAGGATGGTAAATAATTGAAAAGATGGTAGAACAGAATATTTCATAATGTTACCTACTTCATAAATTTAAAATTATTTTCTTCAAAAAAACCCAAATCAGCTTTCACAGTTCTATCTGTAGCCTTGTGCACAGAAAGATGAAATGAAAAGATTTTAGAATAAAGCAGCTATTGATCCAAGTAGGCTGGTAAAGCTTGAAAGTCATTAAATGCATCTCTGTTGTCAGGCTTGCATTATAATGGTCACTGATGAAATAGCAGATAGCACTTAACACCATGACAATTTATCAGCAAAGGCTTTCCAACACCATTAGCATTATCGTAAAATCAACTGATGAATACTAGTCTTATTTCTCCTCACTGAATGTAATGATATTGTGCCTATGTTCTCTCAGGCAGATCCAGAGAAACAGGAAGAAGACAGTCCTCTGGGATCAAAGGCTCCAATCTGGATCCCTGACACAAGAGCCACGATGTGCATGATCTGTACCAGTGAATTCACACTGACGTGGAGAAGGCACCACTGCAGGGCATGTGGAAAGGTTGGGTATTTTGTGGTTACCTTTTCTGGCAGTTATTCATGTTCCTTGTGTGACATTCAGGTGGAGCCTCATCACCCCAACTACTCTTCTGAGCAACTCTGTACTATGACATAATTATGTGGGTTAGAACCAATATGTTCGGGTTGGTGGTTTGAGGGTTGGGGTTCGGGTTTTTTGGACAGGTGTTATGACAGACCAGTATTCAACCTTCAACATTCTACATGTTATTTATTTTGCATTCCAGAATGCTATTTAGGGTTGCTTTTGTAATTCCATAATATCCACAAATGTTAGCTGAAGTGAAGAAGTATCTTCCTCACTAATTTTCATAAGATAAACAATCATTTTTTAATTTAAGTTAGTACCAACCTTGCTTTATATTTTACACTTATGAAAGCTATATTTAATAAACTTTACCTTTCTTGTTTAATCCAGTGAGAATATAAAATTAGAGTGCAATGGAGTTGAGACATCTGTGTTGTAAAGAAATCATCAAGAGAGCAATGGCTTTTTAGCTATTTCAAAAAATTTATGGTTGAAACAGTTCAGTAACACAGGCTTGTTCTGTTTTTCATGGATCGTTAACGTTGGCTTATTGACTTGTAATTCACTGATTTTTTTTTAATATTTAAATTTTTATCAGTTAGAGGAGGAAAGGACAGCATGTTGAACGTAAAGACACAGGAGAAAGCCAAGATCTTAAAACATTTGCACTGTAAAATAGTGCCTATTTCAGGTTTTTATGGGCTTAAGAGTGATGAAGTGAATGTCTTCGGGTATTTGGTGATTTACAGGTGTACATCATGTACAATAATGCTTTTATCTGTTTCTATACGTTTCCAGATTGTCTGTCAAGCTTGTTCATCAAACAAACATGGCTTAGACTATATGAAAAACCAGCCAGCAAGAGTATGTGATCATTGCTTCAGGGAGCTACAAAAGCAAGGTAAAGTAAATCTTCACAAACTGTCTTTTGTGTACTTTTGATGCTCTGTAACTTGTATGTCTGTAAACTTGATTTTTGCCAGCTAAGCTGCTGCGGTGGCTGAACTTCTGGGGCTTTTTAGAGACATAGGCCTTAATCTTCCTGAAGCTGAGTCTCTTCAGTTCTGTAAACCGGCCTCAAGCCACTCTCAAGACTCACCTCATATGGAATTCAAGTATTTGACATATCTGTACATCAGTTCTGAAAGCAAACTGCTAACCATTGCCTACTGAACATTGGCAACATGGAATTCAACATAAAACCACAGCTAGAGCAGTTTCATTGGAACACTTTCAGAGAATGTGGTGCCTAGTGGAAACCAATGGCTGGATAGCCTAATGGTAATAACATTTGCCTAGAGACAAGGTCCAGGGTCAGTATCCTCATCCTGAGAAAGCTCTAATACATCTCTTTGAAGAAGCTTCATATCACTATGCAGAAACAAATGTCAAATCAGTGGAAGCACCTCCCAGTGAGATGGGAGTCCAGTCCTATCTCAAAGGACTTGCTGTGAGTTAAGATGAAATACTCTAGTATAAAGTACACAAATGAGCTGTAAACAGACTGACAGACCTTGCTGCCCTTCCCTTGGCAGAGGCTCCAGTGCTACACCACCTCTCTAGGGTATCAGGAAATCTGTAGGGCCCGGTGAAACAATAAAGCTATGGATCCCAGCATGCTGGGGGTGACATTTCTCATGGGGATGCAGAAAGCAGCATGGATAACCCTAGAAATGACAGCGTGAGCCTGCAGGGATGGGGAAGGCCCTTGTCTGAACCACCTGCAGGTGTCTGCGCTGGGCACTAGAGGCTGCTGTGCTGCAGGCAATTGCAGCTGCCTTTAGCTGGGAAAACGGCTGGGGAGCAGCTGCAGTACAGCTGGCAATGCCATTGCTCTCCTGCTCTGCTCATTATTTCAGAGCCTCACCGGGTTCAGGGACAACTCTACAAGTATACTTTATGAAACCACTCATTCCAGGTGCAGCTGTAAAAAAAGTCGTGGGTGTTGCTAGAAAAAGGGGTTTTGAAGAAGTGAAGTGTTGCAGAAGTCTTCCAAGAGAGATGAAGTAACTGCTGTGGCAGTGGAGAAAGACAGCACATTCTGGGAGTTGGGAACGCCAGAAGTGTGTGTGTGCTGGAAGAGGAGCATCCCTATTGAATAAGGTTGAGAAGTTAACAGATGTAGAGAATTGAAAGACAGAGATAAAGTACAGACGACATAGAGGACAGCTGTAAAAATTGGATGTGATTTTTAAGACTTAATTTTATGAGCAAAGACAATTGAACAACAAGAAAACAGACTTTGAAAACAAACAAGATCAATTTGTTTAGTTTTAAACTTCTTGCAGTTTTTTTGGTATGATTGTGATTTGGGGAATTCTGACTCGTGGTGTTGATGATAACACTGAAAAGTTAATTCAGTGCTGAATTTAATGTGATTAGATGTTATTATTGCAACACTGTAATCTGAATAAAAATGCCAGCTGTTTCTAAGAAGAAAAGTCCAAGAATGAATTGCCTATGTTTAGTCATCTGTGACATGAAATCAATACAATCATCCTGTGCATTTTAGATGACCAGTGCACTCCTAAGAGCGGATCCCCAGTCAACCATAAATCTCCATCAAGTGCCTTGTCTACAGTATTACAGAGTATTCCCTCTGGAAGAAAGCAGAAAAAAATTCCTGCAGCCCTCAAAGAAGTAAGTGTTTTATTGGTCAAAAGTGGTGCCTTTTTGATATTATATCATCAGTATTAAGGGTAGAAAAAAAAACCCCTTATTTTAACCATCTTACTTAGAATCAAAAGTCAAAATGTGTCTCTAACTGTGGCTTGGCCCTTAGTTTTAAATAGGCAAGGGATATGAACTATGAAGCAGTGTGTAATGTGCATAAACACCTGTGAGACTGTGATTCAGAGATACAGTTGAAATTGTAATTTCTTTCTTGCTTCCCTGTGTTTCCCTGAATTGTGATTTACTTCTTCACCAACAGTCAATGTTGGACTCCTACACCAACTCAGCTCTTGGTTTATGATTAGGAAAGGTAGAGTGAACCCCTGCTTCCTGTAGGTCTTGGGAATGGGAGGAAGTGATGTTTTTCAGCAGGTTCTCTGATGACACCAAGCTGTGTGTTGCAGTTGACACACTGGAGGGAAGGGATGCCATCCAGAGGGACCTGGACAGGCATGAGAAGTGGGTCTGTGTGAACTTCGTGAAATTCAACAAGGCCAAGCACAAGGTCCTGCTTCTTTGTCAGGGAAATCCCAAGCACAAATACAGGCTGAGTGGAGAATGGATTCAGGCTAGCCCTGGGGAGAAAGACCCCTGTGGGTGTTTGTCGGTAAAAAGATAACATAACTCAGCAATGTGCACTTGCAGGCCAGAAAACCAACTGTGTCCTGGGCTGCATCCAAAGCAGCTTGGCCAGCAGGGCAAGGGAAGTGGTTCTGCCCCTCTACTCCACTCTGGTGAGACCCCACCTGCAGTACAGCTCTGGGGTCCCCAACATAATAAGGACATGGACCTGTTAGAACAAGTCCAGAGGAAGGCTGCTAAGTTGAGGGAGGGCTAGAGCACCTCTCCCAATAGAACAGGCTGAGAGACTTTGGATTGTTCAGTCTGGAGAAGAGAAGGCTCCAGGGAGATTTTGGAGCAGCCTTCCAGTACCAGAAGAGGGGCCTACAAGAAAGCTGGAGAGGGCCTTCTTACAAGGGCATGAAGTGATAGGACTTCATAAGTTGAAGGAGGTAAGTTTAGATTAGATATTAGGAAGAAATTCTTTACTCTAAGGGTGGTGAGGAACTAGAACAGGTTACCCAAAAAGGTTGTGGACTCTCCATCCCTGGAAATGTTCAAGACCAGACTAAATGGGGCTTTGAGCCATCTGTGGTCTAGGGAAAGGTGTCCCTGCCCATGACAGGGGAGTTGGAATGAGATGATCTTTAAAGTCCCTTCCAACCCAAACCACTCTGTGATTCTGTGATTCTTCTTATATAGGAATGTGTGTTCTCCAGCTGTACATGGTCCTCAGTGTTTCAGCTCTCTCTTGTCCTGTTGAATCCAATTTAAGTTCCAACCTTTAGTGACTGTGGAAACCTCTCTTCTAGACCAGATAGATGGTTGCAGACAAAATAATTTTTCTTTCATCCATCTGAGTTAGTGAGCAGCATTAACCTGAGATCAGGTAAGAATTTGAGTCTCTGACAGGCAGGGCTCTGGAAATCTGTTAAGAAAAAAAAAAAAGCCATACTGTGGAAACTTGTACTCTTAGGGTTTGTTGATTCATTTTGTTTTTGCTCTTCAGGTTTCAGCAAATACAGAAGACTCTACAATGAGTGGCTACCTACACAGATCTAAGGGCAGTAAGAAACCATGGAAACACCTATGGTTTGTTATAAAAAATAAGGTGCTATACACATATGCTGCTAGTGAGGTAAGAGACTACATATTAGAAATAAAATATCCAATGACAATACTGTCTTTATAACAAAGTTGTTTATTCTTATGATCTAGAAACAAGCTATAAAATTAGATCACTCTACAGTATTTGATCTGATTGTGATGCAGTATTTTGAAAAGGCCCAGTGAGCTCGATACCATCATACATTGATATAGCTATGCTGTGCCTGATTCCAGACCTAGCTTTGAGTTCCTCTGCACTGCACACCACAGCTCAGATATACGTATGTTCTGAGTCACTTAAATACATGGGGCATCTGTTTGGATGCATTGCAATGTAGTAGTGGCAAAGCCAACATTTTAAAAGCATCTTGAACTGTCTTGTTCTGCAGTTCCACAAGGTATTTTGAATGCTTGCCAAAGGAGTAAACTAAATCTCTTTACTTCTGCTCAAACTGTTGTCTTCAGCCTGGAGTACTTATTTGATATAAAAGAAATGCGTCTTATGTAATGGCATTTGCTTTTTTTATTTAGAATGTGTAGCCCTATTGCAGTGTGGAGTAATCTCTAACATATATATATTTTTAATATGTATATAAATATATGTATATGTATGTTTGTGTATATATACACACACATATATATAGACACACACACATATATATCGTCTTCACATCCCAGCATGTGCTGAGGATGTAGTTTTATGGCATCTTAGAATGTTTTGTAACATATATGGATGTACTGTAGCACTGACAGATCTTGGGCTTCAGGTTTTTGTATTGTTTGTTACAGTTTTCTACTAGCTTTCAAGAGCAAAATATTCAAAACATCTGTTTTAATGTATTGCTATCCCTCACTTTCTTTCCAAATGTAAGGCCCAACCCATCCTGGCCATGCAAGGATTTATTTTTCTTCATCCACACCACCCCCACTCTAGTTATTTCATGGTTTGTGCTCAGGTTTTTGTCCTGGGTTGTTCCTGCCAACCTTTATTTCAGAACTTCTGAATTATATCCAAAACCTGTGACATTATTTCCACTACAGCATTGGCAGTACTGAAAAAGCCCGACCCAAGTAGTTTTAAAAATAGCTTAAATAATTATGTAGAAAACAATTACTTTTACATCAATTAGAAAATTATTTCAGAGCATTGTGTCTCTTCTGCCTGTTGCAGAGACGTTACCAGACGTAAGGAAAGACCAGTCTGTGACAGTCACCTTAAGTTTTCTTTTCCTTGGCTTCCTCTGAGATATCAACCTTACAGAGTAGCTTCAGTTTGCAGTTCACAATCAAAAAATTAACTCTTTCCTGTTTTCTGAAACTGAGGAATATCTGTCCTTAGTTTTCATCTTGGTGAGCCATTGCAGGAGACATGATTTAAAGAGTGTTAAGGGAAGGTGCAGTGTTGCTTTAGCCACTTAAGCTGCTTCTATTAGTTCCAAGTGATAGAAAGATCAATGGTAAAAAAATCACCTGTTAGTGGTATAAAGACCTGAGACAGTAAAATAGATTGCTTGGCCTTACTTGACTCTTTTCCAATATCAAGAAATGCTCCTGTTACGGGACACTTTTGTTTCACTGCAGAGGCAATTACCAAAATCTTTACCTGATGTGTCAGTGTTTATGTACATTTTGGGGGGGTTTTAGCTATTTTTTTCTTTTTCTTCTGTTTATAAGCATTGCAGGACCTTGCCTAGTTACAAAACACTGTTTTGGAATTTGCACAGGATAAAAATACTTCTTTTTTCCTTTCCAAAAATGTTGTGTATTGTGTTAATTAATAAAAAGACAAGTGTATTTAAAAAAAGGTAACTGAGATAAATAAGGAAGGGTCTTTTCTAGTTGACCATTTGTGAACACTCAGCAACCTTGTTTTCCCCTATCCTGTTAATTCCCAGCAAGAGAAAGTGAGGTAAGTTTAGCCATTCAAAGTATTTGGATCTTGACTTCAGTGCTTGAGAACACAGGTTGCCTCTGCAGCTCCTCCCTTCAGCATACTCAGTGCATCCCACTTCACCTCCGAGCTTGCTGGAGAGAGCACTGGGCTTGATGGGCCTCTGGTCTGCTGCCAGGTGGGAGCTGATCTGTTGATACAAGAAGTCCTTGCCAGGCAGAATGATGAGACCATGCAGTGAAAGCCAAGGTAGATGGTATCAGGGAAAAGAAAAGAGGATCAGCAATGTTTAAGAGTACGAGATTTTATTTCCTGTCCCCTGACTCATGCATGGAGAATAGAAAAGGCAGCATTTTGTGCATGTCTATTTATAACAATCTGTTATATTGTCTGCTGCAGTGGTATGGTGTATGAAGTCTAAATGCATACCTTAGTATGTCTTACAAGCTCTAATGTTCTTTTTTCCTTTTTTTTCCCTGTTATATAGGATGTGGCAGCATTAGAGAGCCAGCCTTTACTTGGATTCACAGTCAGTGAAGTAAAAGGTGAAAACTCAGAGTCTAGAGTGTTCCATTTACTGCACAAAAACACTTTATTTTACATATTCAAGGCAGATGATCCCCATTCAGCACAAAAGTAAGAAACTATTTGAATGCATTTCTGTTATGTATTTCTAGAAAATTCAGAAGTGGTGAATATTAATATTCACACATTAAGCATATGTATAAAAGATCCATATTATATAATAAGTAAATTAAAGATTTAAATTACTTAAACACAAGGTTCTGGTTTCATTAGGGTTCTGAAATGAAGAAAGCAGACTCTCCCCGGCAAAGGACTGAATGTAGGAGAATGAGAAAGTCAAAATAAGAAATCTTTTTCCCAGCCCATTCCTCTAATCCTGGTCTACTCAAGTGAAAATTGAATGTTACCTTTGGAGAAATCCAGAAAATGTTTTTAACAATTAACAGATATGTTCCTTTTTTTATTTTCACCTGGTAATATTAGTTATTATTAATCAATATATGGCAGTGAATAATAAAGCAGACACTAAAACTTGGGGGCTGAGGTTTGAAGTGTTTGTGCAGATGCCTGTGAGCACCTAGGCATACTTAATGCACTCAGACCAAAAGCTTCAATTCAAAGAATTCAAAGAACATTCACACAAGCTGTTTCATTTCAAGTCCTGTCTGAACTTGGAGTCATATTTATCAAGTTATGTATTGTGTCTGTTTCATATAAAATAACCTAGAAGCTTGATCAGTAGAAAACATTCCTTACATGATTCATAAAGTAAACTAGAAATGAGCATAGAAGGAATACATGTAAGCTATCTTCCCTATATGCCTTAATCTGACTGGTTTCACTGCAGTTTTCCCAAATGAATTTTACATTATTAAATAGATTTGATGCACTAACAAGTCCATTATTACTACTTAAACATTCAAATGGGTGCAGATTTAGTTTTCTGCAAACAGGAACATTCTAAAAAACAAAGTATTCAGGACAACTGGAAATTTTGAACAGCTGAGAATGTGCCTAATGACACTACTCTACAGAAAAAAAACTGGAAGTCTTTATTTGATTTTTGGGACTGTTTTGTGCAGATATGCATAAATGTTTCTTTGTTAATTAAGACACTGTCCTGTTGTTTCCCGTGTCCTCATTTGAACTATATAAAACAAACTAAAAAAACTCAAGGCATTCAGTAGCTTTGTTTTTCTATTCAGACAATAGCTTTTCTCATCAGATGAAAACTTGAAATTGGACAAAGTGTATTTTATTGAGGTTAGGAACAACATTAAGTACTTTGAATTTCAAGCGTTCTCCAAGTATTTAATATCCATAGGAGATATATGCTGAACCTTCAGAATAAATGCTGCTTTGACAGCATTAAAAGGAAAAACAAAAACATCCTGTTGGCCTGTTTGCATCAGTGGACACTATTTTTTCCTGATAGGACCAAAGAAATATCTGATGTATTTGTCTAAGTGCAATAATAAATTTTAACAGATGCTTACTTTTCAATGTGGTTTTAAATTCCAGTGCTATGTTCAATGCTTAAACTTTTTATGACATTTTTTTTTGCATTTTTATTCCACTTTAGTTGTTTTTAATGTATACATGGCAGTAGAAAACACTAAAAGTATTACTAAAATGTAAGGTAGATGTTTGAGTTGTGTGTGCAGACGGGTGTGAGCACTACTACATGATTAATATTTTCATACCAAAAGCTGGAATTCAAAGAACATGCACACAATTACAAAATTAAATGCTCTGGACAAGGAAGAGCCAACATCTGTGACTAATGTTTAGATACCCTGTGAATACCAAGACAGTTTGAGTTTCCATGATAATTACAGTCTGTGTCTCATTCAGTTCTTCAAGATTTTCACTCAGGAAAAAAATGCTCATTATGTGGGTCTCTTAACTTTACATACACACAGGCAAGCCCCCACTCAGAAAACAGAATTATTTGACCTGTAGCATTGGAGTGCTTCGGGAACTTTAATTTTTGCATCCTTGAGAAATGTTTATCACCCTCCTAATCAAGTAGGAAAAGAAACCACAGCTATAGGGAGTAAAAGTGCCTGAATATTAACTTCTAATTTCCAGTTTGAGACACCTTGGATCAGCTGTTTGGGACTTCCCCCGTGCCCTCTTCACCCTTCCCTGCCTTTCCATGTGCCATGTGACCTCCTCCATCAGCCCCCTCCTCCATCAGCCCCACCAGTCCTGGCTTTTACCTGCTGCAAAAGCAGAGGGTGTGGGTTATGCAAAAGGCTGCCTCAGTTGTTGTAGTGTCCTGATTCCTCCCAGATCATGTTTGCAGTGAAATAAAAGAAGGGAGTATTGTGGTTTTGTAAAGGTACGCAGAACCTTGGCATAGCCTACTTTTTGAGCATTTGATTTCCCAGCTTCACCTGTTCTTCATGCATGTAACTTCAGTATGGGAGAGATACAGAAAAAAGTTCCTATCACAGGGCCTTGTACCAACACTTAATATGTCTCCAGCCAGCTTTGTATGTTTGGACTCATGGGATAGGTTTTCGTATTTGCACTCACAGACCAACTGGTAGTGGAAGTATGATGTTACTTCTTGTGTGAATCTGTAGCTAGTGACAGCAATGAGATTTATTCTTTTATCAGCAACTTCTTAACAGTGTTTAATTTTCTAACAGGTGGATAGAAGCTTTTCAAGAAGGCACTGTACTATAGCAGTGTCAGCATCGTGTCTGCAAGTTTAAAGGAAAATGTCCAAGGATGGTCATAAAACAGACTACAGCAACTGTTCAAAGAAACAGAATCCTGCCATCTCAACCTACACAAAGTTGTATATTTGTCAGGATAAGGAGTTGTTGCATTTTTAGTGTAAAGTAATATTTTTCTAAAGAATTGTATGTATTTCTGTGTTGATACAAAATGTGTTATTTATTAAATTCCAATGTTTACTTAAATGGGCAGAATTATTTGTGCATTGAAGTCCAAAGTGTCCTCAGAATGGCAGATTGTTGGTCAACAGATTCATAAACTTTGTGCTTTATAAAAAACAAACCACAAAACAGATCTGTTGCAATTGTACAGTTCCTCGTGATTTGTGTATAGGTTCTTGAGTTGCTGATGTTCACTTTGCAATTTAGCAAGAAGTTTGGTATAGGAATTTCACAGCTTTGGAATCCTTGTTGACTATGTAAGCTCCTTTATGAGAAGCTATGATATTGCTGCTCCTTTCCTTGAATGGCAGTTGAAATCTTGCATACCAGTACCTTTAAACAGTACAACAAATTCTGTATCACAAAAACAAAATATGGTTCAATTATTTAAAAAAAAAAAAAAAAAAAGGAAAAATCTTTTAAAAACACTTTGCAATTACAGGGATAAGGCACTAGAGCTGTTACAGTACTACAGATGCCAAAGAGACTAAAGGACTTATCTTCCAGCAATTGCAGGATGTATTATCTTTTATGTTTCCAGTAATAATTTAAAGCAGAGTAAAAACACATTTTTGATAGTCAAAGACAAAATATCTTATTTGTTTCAAAACTTTGTGTCAAATGAGTTCTGTACACAATGTAAAACACTGTATAAAGTATTGTTCAAAGAACGGTAAACAAATATGTGCACCCTCCTCTCTGAAAATTTTAAACTATTGTATATTTAAATTTTGTTTAAACTGGAAGTGCCATACCAAGACAACAGAGCTTTTTTAGTCCAGAAGGCATTGAAAATAGATACCATTCTTTGAAATACCTTTTGTTTACAATAGGATTTGTTCTGTTTGACACTTTAAAACAGAATTCAGCTTCAGGTGTTTGGGTTTTGGATTTTTTTTCTTTAAGAAAATCATCAGTATACCTCATTAGGAAATACTTACTGATGATTCTGGTGCATTTATTCTATTTAACTTGTAAAAAGTTTTAACACTGTAATAGCATAAATGGAACTAGAACTATGAAACCCACATGAAAGGAAGCCATTTTTATGTCAAATGTGATGCATATGTAGTCAGTTAATTTTACTGTATGGAACACTTGTCATAGTCATCTGAATCAAGCTAGTTGTGGTAACAAAATTAAGAGCAATTAACTTTTAATTAATAGTTTGGATTCCACATTACTAGCTATTCTGTGGCCTCACAGCAGAAAGAGACGAAATGGTAGAACAGTTAGTATTCATCACAGAAAGGCCAAGAATGAAAATGCAAACCAAAATTCTCTCATTCCCTCAATATACCTCAAAGTCAGGTCTAAGATACTAACAGAGCTCTGAAGAAGCTTAATTTCCAAGAGCTTCTCTAAAGTTAGTAGTGGGCTTGGAAGTCAAATGTTAATTATTAACTATACAAGAAACGTCATTGACTTCCAGCATTTCAGTAGAGTACCTTATGAATCAGGAACTTAAGGCTGTAGATCTGATTTCCCCCAGGAACGCTAGAGATTTCACTAGATAGTGATGGAAATGCAGTAGGAGTCTGATCAAAGCCTTTATTCTCTTTTATTGTAATACAAATGTGCTAAATGAATACTTTTGTCTTGTTATATACAAAGGGCTTTTACTTAATTTTCAAAAACAACTGCTGACTGAAGCTAAGTAAATTATTATCACGTCTCTTACGGGTGATTCCTGATATGATTTTTACTGTATCCAAAACACAACTGATACCAATATAACATAGATGTGATGTGGCTCTTCCAGTTTATAGTAACAAAGGGAAGACCTGCTTCATATTTTCATAGGGACTGCACACCAATGAAGATGGCAAGTCATGAAGCAGCAAATGAATCAGAAATTTGGCTAGGAGCAAGCTAATTTAATTTCCATTTATGCTTTGATATTTTCCCTGCTGCAAAACAGAGCAATAAAAGTCAAAGCACATACTGAATAAGGTGCCCAAGTTCTGCCTCGTGTGGCATCAAACTACCTCTAGAGGATTTGGTGCAGAGTGAGAAAATAGTTTAAAGTGTTCTGTGAAAATAAGAGGACTTCTTCCAGAAGTGGTTGATCAATCAAAAAATCTGTGACAGAAATAGTTTGGAACAGGGCCTTATAAACAGTGGTATACATATTGCAGTCACATTCTGTGTGAAATAAATTGTCTTTGTAAACGTGTTTGAATATTTCTTTTCCTCTCTCTTGCATTAGTGCTTTGTGTCATATGAAGAACCCACAACACAGGCATTTTTGTAACATTCAGATGGTTGCTTTTCAAACTTGCCCTGTTTCTCCAGTTCACCTCCCATTTTGATTCATTACCATCAAAAGTAAAATATTCACTTCTTGATTTGACTAAACACTAAAACAAGACCAGAAGTTTTTAGACACCTGGCTACCTCTTCTTACAAGAGTCTATAGTTTGTAATCAATTTAAGATTGGTTAGTAGAGTATGAGACAAACATTAGCATTGAATATTAGTTCTAACATTTTTATTCATGGATAAATTAAAGCTTCTAGGATCTTGAATTCTCTTTAACTTCAAACTGTGCCCAAAGGACTTAAAACAAACTGAGCAGCTATGGAACACATTTTACTAAATATTTTTGTGCATGGAAGCTCAACTACTCAACTATGTATATTACATCATAACGTAAATAGATGTCTGGAAAGACACATTCAGTGCATTTGTTTGCTGTAACTGCTGTCCCCTATTTACCATCCAAATAGGCTTTTATTTGGAGCAGTCCTAATCATACTGTCTAAATGGAAGAATAGAATTTTTATTTTGTAAGTGAAAACAGTTTAAAGTTGTAAATATTCCTGTGGATATTCATCATTTTTGTATAAATAAATTCACATTATTTGAGTCTGTGTCTTTTTAAAAAATATTTTTAGGTTATATCTAATTTGTGTATTCAGTGATTTTCAAACGGCAGAATTTGTTGCCATTTCCTGCACATCAGTCTTGCTTTAAAAATCATTTTAAAGAATTAAGGAGATTAAGTCTATGTGAAGGTCAAATGAAGGGTGTTACATCAGTAAATCCTTTTGCAAAATTTCGTTCTGCTGTATCAGTTGAAGTAGGCCTGAATCACAGCTTCTGTTGGCCTTGGATCCTGCACTTGGGTTACAACGACCCCAGCAGGCTTGGAGCAGGCAGAGCGTCTGGAAAAGGACCGGGGGCGCTGGTCAAGAGTGGCTGAACGTGAGCCAGAGCGTGTGCAGTGGCCAAGAAGGCCAAGGGCATCCTGGCCTGTGTCAGCTATAGTGTGGCCAGCAGGACCAGGGCAGTGACCATCCCCCTGTACTGGGCACTGGTGAGGCCACACCTCAAGGTCTGTGTCCAGTTCTGGGCCCCTCACTACAAAAAAGGCACTGAGGTGCTGGAGTGTGTCCAGAGCTGGGGAAGGCTCTGGAGCACAGGTCTGGTGAGGAGCAGCTGAGGGAGCTGGGGCTGTTTAGCCTGGAGAAAAGGATGCTCAGGGCAGACCTTACTGTTCTCTTCAAGCACCTGAAAGGAGATTTTAGCATGTGGTCAGCATCTTCTCTCAAATAACAAGGAACAGGACAAGAGGAAATTGCTTCAAGTTGCAAAAGGGGAGGTTTAGATTAAGTATTAAGAAGAACTCTTCATCTGAAGGGTTGCCAAGCACTGCACAGGCTGCCTAGGGAAGTGGAGGATTCACCATCCCTGGAGGTATTTAAAAGATGTGCAGATGTGGCACTTTGGGACATGATTGAGTGGTAGACTTAGCAGTTGCTGGGCTAAAAGTTGGACTCAATGATCTTAGAGGTCTTTCACAACCTAAATGATTCTTTAATTCTGTAAGTATTTTAGCAGGGCATGTAAAGGAGCGATTTTTCTGTCAGGTTAGTTATGCTGCCTCCTTATACCTCTCTGACATAGATTTAAAAGCAGTTTTTTGAAAACTTGCAGTAACAGCAGAAAGGGTTTTGCTTCTCTGCATGTTTTTGATAGGGATATGTCTCTTGTAATCCTGGCTGACACAGCTAGACAGGCATGCCTTTGTATACAGAGAAGTATGAATTGGGTCACTTGCTAAGAAAAAAACAAGGTATGTTTTACTGGTTACAGTGACATTTCCGCTGTATTGAGGATATCAGAATACTTGGCTTAAATAAGCTTTGGTGCAAATCACTTGGCATTTGTTAAATTAAACTGCACTGAGCTCCATCACTGAGAAAGTGGATGTGCAGCTCAAGCTAGTTTGGGAAGTGACAAGTACTATAAATTGAGAGTGCTGCAATATTTGACACTTAAAGGAATTGCTTATCAAGTTAATTTTTCTGACTTAAAAGTTCTTCACTGAGTTCATTTGCATTTGGTGTTTGGGAATGTCTGATCAAAAAGCAAAATACGACGCTTGCAAGTACTGACTGAACTAGTGATCTTGAGCTACGGTTGATAGATGCAAGTGCAGCTGTGGGACTGGGAGTGGGAAGAAAAGAGTAAGGGAATTGACAAAATAAGAGCGTGCACAATTTTAGTAATGTTAACACATACATTTACTTGTATTCTTTAGGGTTTTTTTCCTATCACTGCTGCTCAGATGTTGATGCTTATGTCATCTGATTCAGTAGAAATTGCATTAAATGGTCTAAATGATTTTCAGATCATGAAATTGCACATACAGCCCCAGTGGCCTAAATAACCTTGAAGTTGCTGCTGATCTCTGACTACAGCTAGACCATCCTCACTGAACAGATTAAAGAGGAAGAGGAGAAAGCATATGTTTAAAGTATAAAACTCCTACTTAAAATCAAGGTAATTTAAAATAATTAGAATAAACTAAGTAATTCGCTAACATAACTTTGGTCCAAACAGATGATGAGACAGAGCCAGACCAGCAGCAAGTTGTTCCTGTGGCACTACCCCAGTGGGAAGAGGCACTCATTGGCAGCCAGGCCATTGCCTTCCCAAGGGCTGTTCAGGGCACTGTTGACATTTCAGGATGGAACTGGCAGCTGCCATGCAGGCGACGTGCAGCTCGTTCAGACACAGCTGGCTGAACTGCTACGGTGACTGCACAAGGCACCGCGTGTGCCTCCATCATGCTGCATGTTTCAAACCCAATCTGCCAGTCTTGCCTATGAATCTGCCTCTGCTGGGAGAGCCCAGCAAGCTCCCCAAAGCCAAAATGCTGTGCTGTCCACCTGTGGTGTTCAATGCCAGCATGTTCCTGGTTCCCTGCAGGGAACTGCAGTCGGGGTTTGGAGACTTGTGCTCTCCACTCGATGCGCAGAACACTTGAGAACTGTGTTCAGTTTTGGACCCCTCACTCTAAAAAGGACATTGAGGTGCTGAAACATCCAAAGGGCAACAAGGCTCATGAAGTGTCTAGAAAACATGCCTTGTGAGGAACGCCTGAGGTAGCTAGGTTTGTTTAGTCTCAATAAGAGGAGGCTTAGGAGGGCCCTCACGGCTCTCTCCCAACTACCTGAAAGGAGACTGTAGTGAGGTAAGGGATTGGTTTCTTCTACCGTGCCTGCAGTGAAAGAACTAGAGGAAATGGCTTTAAGCTCTAACAGGGGAGAGTTCGAGATCAGAAAAAAGCTATTCTCCGTTAGGGTGGTCGGGCACTGGAACAGGCTGCCCAGGGACGTCGGAGTCACCATGACTGGAGGTGTTTTACGGGGCGTCTGGATCTGGCGCTGGGCGATGCGGTGTTGAAGTGGCAGCAGTGCTGGGTGGACGGCTGGACTGGGTAATTTTAAAAGTCTCTTCCAACCCTGATGATTCTGTGGTGCTGCGGGGCCCGGCGGGGCGCAGCGCCCAGGCCTGGCCGGCCCGCCCCCGTTAGCGGCCGCTGCCCAGAGCCCCGCCCTCACCGCCGCGCGCCCCGGCGCGAGTCTC